>WNWK01034048.1:0-20693 GCA_009830355.1 Cherax destructor | reverse complement strand
TGTGTGTGTGTGTGTGTGTTGTGTGTGTGTGTGTTTGTGTGTGTGTGTGTTTGTGTGTGTGTGTGTGTTGTGTGTGTGTGTGTTGTGTGTGTGTGTGTGTGTTTGTGTGTGTGTTTGTGTGTGTGTGTTTGTGTGTGTGTGTGTTAGTGTGTGTGTGTTTGTGTGTGTGTGTTGTGTGTACTCACCTAGTTGTACTCACCTAGTTGTGGTTGCAGGGGTCGAGTCAAAGCTCCTGGCCCCGCCTCTTCACTGGCCGCTACTGGGTCACTCTCCCTGCGCCATGAGCTTTATCATACCTCTGCTTAAAGCTATGTATAGAGCCTGCCTCCACTACATCGCTTCCTAAACTATTCCACTTCCCGACAACTCTGTGACTGAAGAAATACTTCCTAACATCTCTGTGATTCATCTGAGTCTTCAACTTCCATCTGTGTCCCCTTGTTGTTGTGTCCCATCTCTGGAACATTCTGTCTCTGTCCACTTTGTCAATTCCTCTCAGTATCTTATATGTTGTTATCATGTCTCCCCTATCTCTCCTGTCCTCCAGTGTCGTCAGGTCGATTTCCTTAACCTCCCTCGTAGGACATACCCCTTAGCTCCGGGACTAGTCTTGTTGCAAACCTTTGCACTTTCTCGAGCTTCTTCACATGCTTGGCTAGGTGTGGGTTCCAAACTGGTGCTGCATACTCCAATATGGGCCTAACGTACACAGTGTACAGGGTCTGAACGATTCTTTATTAAGATGTCGGAATGCTGTTCTTAGGTTTGCTAGGCGCCCATATGCTGCAGCAGTTATTTGGTTGATGTGCGCCTCAGGAGATGTGTCTGGTGTTATACTCACCCCAAGATCTTTTCCTTGATTGAGGTTTGCAGTCTCTGGCCCCCTAGGCTGTACTCCGTCTGCGGTCTTCTTTGCCCTTCCCCAATCTTCATGACTTTGCACTTGGTGGGGTTGAACTCCAGGAGCCAGTTGCTGGACCAGGCTTGCAGGCTGTCCAGATCCTTTGTAGTTCTGCCTGGTCCTCGTCCGATTGAATTCTTCTCATCAACTTCACATCATCTGCAAACAGGGACACTTCGAGTCTATTCCTTCCGTCATGTCGTTCACAAATACCAGAAACAGCACTGGTCCCAGGACTGACCCCTGTGGAACCCCGCTCGTCACCGGCGCCCACTCTGACACCTCGCCACGTACCATGACTCGCTGCTGTCTCCTGACAGGTATTCCCTGATCAATGTAGTGCCTTCCCTGTTACCCCTGCCTGGTCCTCCAGCTTCTGCACTAATCTCTTGTGTGGAACTGTGTCAAACGCCTTCTTACAATCCAGAATATGCAATCTACCCACCCCTCTCTCTCTTGCCTTATCGCTGTCCCCTGTCGTAGAACTCCAGTAGGTTTCGATGACACAGGATTTCCCGTCCCTGAAACCAGTGTTGGCCGTCGTTGATAAGCTCTTCCTTTCTAGGTGCTCCATCACTCTTTCTCCTGATATCTTCTCCATGACCTTGCATACGTTACTGTGTGACACTGGTCTGTAGTTTAGTGCTACGTTCTGTCTTTTTTTAATTGAACTAATGTGTGTGTGTGTGTGTGTGTAGTGTATGTGTGTGTGGTGTATGTGTGTGTGTGTGTAGTGTGTGTGTGTGTACTCACCTAATTGTACTCACCTAATTGTGGTTGCAGGGTCGAGACTCAGCTCCTGGCCCGCCTCTTCGCTGTCCGCTACTGGGTCTCTGCTCTCCCTGCTCCATGAGCTTTATCATACCTCGTCTTAAAACTATGTATGGTTCCTGCCTCCATTATATCTTTCTCTAGACTATTCCACTTCCTGACTACTCTGTGGCTGAAGAAATGCTTCCTAACATCCTTTGACTCATCTGAGTCTTCAGCTTCCAGTTGTGTCTCCTTGTTTCTGTGTTCCCTCTCTGGAACATCCTGTCCCTGTCTACCTTGTCGATTCCCCGCAGTATTTTGTATGTCGTTATCATGTCTCCTCTGACCCTTCTTTCCTCCAGTGTTGTTAGTCCTATTTCCCTCAACCTTTCTTCATAGGACAGACCCCTGAGTTGTGGAACTAGCCTTGTCACAAACCTTTGCACTTTCTCTAGTTTCTTTACGTGCTTGACCAGGTGTGGGTTCCAGACTGGTGCTGCATATTCTAGTATGGGCCTGACGTACACGGTGTACAGTGTCTTGAACGATTCCTTGTTTAGGTAACGGAACGCTAATCTTAGGTTTGCCAGTCGCCCATATGCTGCCGCAGTTATCTGGTTGATGTGTGCCTCCGGAGACGTACTTGGCGTTATACTCACCCCAAGGTCTTTCTCCTTTGCCGAGGTTTGTAGCCCTTGTCCACCTAGCCTGTACTCTGTCAGCGGTCTTCTTTGTCCTTCTCCGATCTTCATGACTTTGCATTTGGTGGGATTGAATTCGAGAAGCCAGTTGCTAGACCAGATGTCAAGCTTGTCCAGGTCTGTTTGAAGTCCTGCTTGGTCCCCTTCCGATGTGATTCTCCTCATTAATTTCACATCATCTGCGAACAGAGACACTTCTGAGTCTATCCCATCCGTCATGTCGTTTACATATACCAAGAATAACACTGGTCCTAGGACTGACCCCTGCGGTACGCCGCTCGTCACAGGCGCCCACTGTGATACCTCATCACGCACCATGACCCGTTGTTGCCTCCTGTGAGGTATTCCCTGATCCATTCCAGTGCCCTTCCTGTTATACATGCTTGTTCTTCCAACTTCTTTACTAATCTCATGTGAGGAACTGTGTCGAAGGCCTTCCTGCAGTCCAGGAAAATGCAATCAACCCACCCTTCTCTCTCTTGCCTTACCTCTGTTACTTTATCATAGAACTCTAGGAGGTTTGTTACACAGGATTTGCCTTCCCGGAATCCGTGCTGTCTGGTGTTTATTATCCTGTTCAGCTCGAGGTGCTCCACCATTCTTTTCCTGATGATTTTCTCAGGACTTTGCACACTATACATGTAAGTGACACCGGTCTATAGTTTAGTGCCTCTTTTCTGTCTCCTTTTTTAAAGATGGGGACTACATTGGCCTTCTTCCATACCTCAGGTATCTGCCCATTTTCAAGGGATGTGTTGAATATTATGGTAAGTGGCACACTCAGTACCTCAGCTCCTTCCCGAAGAACCCACGGGAGATATTGTCCGGACCCATCGCCTTTGAGGTATCAAGGTCACTGAGTAACTGCTTCACCTCCTCCTCAGTTGTGTGTATGCCCTCTAGCACTTGATACATCCCTTGTTGGTGATGCACCCCATCCTGTCTACCCAGCTGCCTTCCTTCCTCCACTGTGAATACTTCCTTAAACCTCAAGTTGAGCTCCTCACATACCTCTTGATCATTGCTTGTGAGTTCCCCATCTTCTCTCCTCAGCCTTATCACCTGGTCTTTAACTGTTGTTTTCCTTCTGATGTGACTGTACATGAGCTTCGGGTCGGACTTAACTTTCGATGCTATGTCGTTTTCGTACTGTTTCTGGGCCTCCCTCCGTACCTGTGCATACTCGTTTCTAGCTCTTCTACTACTCTCTTTGTTTACTTGGGTTCTTTGCCTTCTGTACCTTTTCCATTCTCTGACACTCTGAGTCTTTGCCTCCCTGCACCTTTGGGTAAACCAGGGGCTCTTTCTGGCCTTCCCGTTAAGTCTTTTTCCTCTGGGTATAAACCGTTCCTCTGCCTCCTTGCACTTTGACCCTACGTATTCCATCATTTCATTTATTGTCTGTCCATTCATTTCCTTTCCCACTGAACCTCCTGCAGGAAATTCCTCATGCCTGTGTAGTTTCCTCTTTTAAAATCTGGTTTGTCTCTTTCGGTACCGTTTTCCCTCTCCACCTGTAGCTCTACAATGTACTCAAAGCTCAGCACCATATGGTCACTGGCTCCCAGGGGGCTCTCGTGTGTTATGTCTTCAATATCTGAGCTGTTCAGGGTGAATACAAGGTCCAGTCTTGCTGGTTCATCTTCTCCTCTCACTCTGGTCGTGTCCCTGACATGTTGGTGCATCAGGTTTTCCAGTACCGCATCCATCATCTTGGCTCTCCAAGTTTCTGGACCCCCATGTGGTTCTTGGTTCTCCCAGTCGATCTCCCTGTGGTTGAAATCGCCCATGACCAGTAGCTTCGCTCTGCTCATGTGCGCTTTTCTTGCCACCTCCGCCAGAGTGTTGTTCTCATCATATTCCTCACCTGGCCTCCTGCAGTTCTGTGGTGGGTTATACATCACTGCAATGATTATCTTGTGTTCCCCAGACTGGATGGTACCTACTATGTAGTCCCTTTCTCTACACACCTCCATTCCTTCCATTTCCTCAAATTTCCAACGGTTCCTTACAAGCAGTGCGACCCCTCCTCCCCCCCGGCTCCTTCTATCTTTCCTCAGGATCTGATATCCCTGTGGGAAGATTGCATCTGATACTGTCTCCTTTAGTTTGGTTTCTGTGACAGCTATGATGTCTGGGGACACTTCACCTATTCTTTCATTCCACTCTTCATACTTGTTCGTAATTCCGTCTGCGTTTGTGTACCAAACCTTCAACCTTGTTTCCAATACTGTGTCCCTGGGGAGATCTTGGTGGGTTGAGGGGGGTGTGGGTGGGGTGCCCATAGGGGGTTGCAGCATGGGTGGGGGGGATTGTATGGTTGGGGTATGGGTTGGTGGGGTGGAGTTTGTGGTGGGGGGGTAGCTGTGATGGTGGGTTTTGGGTTGCTGGGGTGGGGGCAGTGGGACTGATGAGTGTGTGTGGTGTTAAAGGGTATGGTTGGCGTGGGGGTTTTGTGATTTTAGGTCCACCGTGGGTACTTCCAGTGTGTGTGTTTGTCCTGTTTGGGCTTGGTGTCCTCCGTATCTTGCTGTCTCCTCTCTCTCCTCTCTTCGCCTTCTTATCTGCTCCTTCCGAGCCTCCCTTTCTTCCTGCGTTCTGTCCCGATCTAGGTATACATTCCGGTACCCCTGATTCGTCCTCAGCCGTGCCTTCTCTTGCAGGATCATGGTACGGGCTGATTCTGCTTTGAAGATTACCTTGAGAGGTCGATTTCTTTCCCTTGTGTACCACCCAATTCTCCGAAAATTTGTCACTTGGGACGTGTCTCCCCCTATTGCTAGCATGATACCTTCAATCCTTTCTTTCTCCTCCTGTTTTCTTCTGTCGTGGGTGTCTCCTTCGACTTCCTTCAGGCTATAGATAAAGATCGACCTCTCCTTTTCCTCCTCCCACTGTGTCTCCCATTGCCTCGTCAGAGGTGCATTGGCCTCTCCCGGTGCTGTCATGGTTGTATCCCCCGTGTTCCTTTGTGTGTCCGGCCTGCTCAAAAGCCCCTGTCCGTTGCAGTGTGTTGATGGAGTCTCCTCGTTTAGTGTGTCTGCTGCTTTGTCTGCCCTCTCGTGTTTTGTTACTGTGCTCTCATTCTTTGTTACTGTGGTGCTCCTCTTGTCCCTGTCTGCTTCTTCTATGTCCCTCTCGTGTGTTGTTAGTTCCCTGCTCGTCTTGCTTTGGGCCCCACTTGTGTCTGCCAGTGTCTGTGCATGCAAGAGTTCTCCTTTTTTCTCCTCATTCCCTTTGGCTGAGTCTGGTGCACAAGCTCCGAGCGCTGTTTCTGGCCAGGTACTTTTGTCTCTATTCTGTGTCATTCCCTGCAGCTTCACTTCTAAGATCCGTATCTTGGCTTCTGCTTTTTTGACTTGCATTTCCCATTTTCTACTCTCCTCAGCTATCCTTTTCTCCAGTGAGATTCCAAGCGCATTCGTGATTTCTCAGTACCTTGATAATGTGGAAATCACGAAAGCCTTAATTTCACTATTTTCTCAGTAATTTTTACAGATTGTGATATCATCTGTTTAATGTGATCTTATTGCATATATATATATATATATATATATATATATATATATATATATATATATATATAATATATATATATATATATATATATATATATATATATATATATATACGTATATATATAAACACTGATCTCTGGTCGGATATATATATATATATTATATATATATATATATATATATATATATATATATATATATATTGCAAAAGATCACAGTAAACAGGTGATATCAAAATACAAGACAACCACTATGAAAAAATAGAAGAATTCCAAGCATTTGTCAATTGCTCCAAGAATCTCCACCTGGTAAAAGGTGCGTTTAAAAATTTAATTTGGTCACATAGGTGTTCTGTTACACTGGTCATACATCTGGAGAATGACACGTATGTTGGAGTGCTGACCCACACTGGTCATACATCAGGGGAATGACATGTATGTTGGAGTGCTGAACAAAGCCTTTAATGTGACGAGAACAGAGTATCATACCATGGGACTGCTCTGACATTACGCTCTGCAATAGTTAAGACTTCACTAAACTCATGGAATTTAAAATCACTGTAAAAGAGAAGTTGAGAAATATTTCTCAATTTTCCATATTTTTGCAGTTGTATTAGATTTAAAATTTCTCTGCAGTCATCTAAGAAATTTAATTTGATTTTGTGTCCTTAATGAAAGTCCAAATGAATTAAAATTCCAGCGATTCCTAGTTTTCTAAAATAAATTATTGCAGTGAAGAATTAGCCAACACAAAAACTAAATTGAATAAGTATAATCCTGGCCGTAAGAAGTATTGCTCATTAAATACTGAAGCCGTTGATGATTTAACGGGAATCAAAATTTCTCACTATTTTAAGCGAAAAATAGTTAGGTGTGCACCTACCTTCTTGAATTTCACTCTTCGTCGTTATCAAGCTAATAGGCGCCTTCTTTATGAACGTTTCAAGCAATGCCCTTGAGGGTTTGTAAGTTATCAGTCATTCTACAACGCTGGGAATGAGTTACACCAACGCTGATCAGAGGGCCAATACGACAGTGAAATGGAGCAGAGCACAACGACACACACAGCCTTGTACCAACGCAAAGTGAAACACTGTGAAGACACCTCACAAACAACAGTCAAGTCTCTCTCTTCCTTTCTCCCTACCCGCATCCTTTCTGTGCCTTTATCTCTTCCTCTATATCCCTTCTTTCTCTCATGATTTTTTATTGTATCTTACTCTAGAACCATCCAGTAATTATATGTAGCAGTCTGAGTGGCAGTAGTTTAGTGTTTATCACTGCCTTGTGTTCTCTGAACTCAGTTATTCGTATTCTCTTGTCGCAATGCTTGTCTACTTAGAAGAACACTTCTAGGAAACAAACATGTGACTTAGAACACTTCTAGGAAACAAACATGTGACTTAGAAGAACACTTCTAGGAAACAAACATGTGACTTAGAAGAACACTTCTAGGAAACAAACATGTGACTTAGAAGAACACTTCTAGGAAACAAACATGTGACTTAGAAGAACACTTCTAGGAAACAAACATGTGACTTAGAAGAACACTTCTAGGAAACAAACATGTGACTTAGAAGAACACTTCTAGGAAACAAACATGTGACTTAGAAGAACACTTCTAGGAAACAAACATGTGACTTAGAAGAACACTTCTAGGAAACAAAAATGTGACTTAGAAGAACACTTCTAGGAAACAAACATGTGTAGATGATTACCAAGGCAGATATGTGTGTGTGTTTTCAAAACTCTCAGTGATCAACTGCAACAGCCTATTTTTCTTTGCATGAAATTATCGGAAGATTTGATGTACGGTCAAACACACACAAGAACATTAATGGTGACATGTTTTACTGATGGCTAAGAGGGGGACAGCTGGTTCTTGATGATTAGTGAACGTATCATGGAGTTTACAGATGCCAACACATTCACACTCCCATTTTTTCTCTCTCTTCCACACGTTTTCTTTTTATACATTTTTTTAAGGTGAAAGGCTGAGAGTCTAATTAACCTTCCTAAGATCATTTCATAGCCTGGCTCTAGCAATATCTCTTTTTTTTTTTTCGTTTTATTATAGAAATTTTTTTAGTGCGGAACTTTTCAATTTCTAAGTAGCGTACTAATTGTGGAAAATTTTGAGAATTTTCCTGTGATTTGTGTGTGGTAACTGATAGGCAAATAATGTTTATGTAATAGTGTTGGTGTGTATCTTTAATGTGACTTTTAAAAGGTGATAAGTCATTAATGTGACTTTTAAAAGGTGTTAAGTCATTAATGTGACTTTTAAAAGGTGTTAAGACATATGAGAACCTATATTCACTACACTTTCCTTATATATTGTAATCTGTTAATTAAGTAATTTAGAGGGAATTAATATTCTGATAAGGAAAATGTACTACACACCTGGAAATGTCACTGAATATAATTATATATGTGTGTATAATATAATCGTTTTGAGAGGCATCGAAAATGGCGGTACGTAAACATAAAATAACGAGTATTGCAGAATTTAGAAAAAGTACCAGCAAAAATTGGGGACCATGAAATGAGTGAATACAATGTGTATCTGGAAGGGTTCAGATATATTGTGAAACAGTCATAATGACGTAACACCTTTTAAAAGTCGTATTAAAGATACTCTCTAACACTATTACATAAACAAATCACAGAAATTTTGTCCACAATTTATGTTCGCCTCCCAGTGTGAATTAAAACACAACAGGTAAGGTAGGAACTTACTGGTCAATATTAATTGTCTGCTTATAGGGGACGTTAGGATATATCACCAGGACCATATATGGTAAGATATATTTATAATGTAACTGAACCACTAATTAATGTATTAGTGTTAATCACTTGATTTAAGTCACATAGTTTTTTAAATTATTATACAGTCCATAACCTAAATTGCCAGTGTTACTGGCTTAAATTTTCCTAATATTCAGGAACTATATGTTCCTAATCTAAGGTGCCGAAGAGTGAGTTGGGGAGCTGAGACGGTGGACATTGAAGGAGGGATAGTGTTGTAACCCATTGTCATTGAAGTTTACCTGGAGAGAGTTCCGGGGGTCAACGCCCCCGCGGCCCGGTCTGTGACCAGGCCTCATGGTGGATCAGGGCCTGATCAACCAGGCTGTTACTGCTGGCCGCACGGAATCCAACGTACGAACCACAGCCCGACTGGTCAGGTATCGACTTTAGGTGCCTGTCCAGTGCCTGCTTCAAGACAGCCAGGGGTCTATTGGTAGTCCCCCTTATGTATGCTGGGAGGCAGTTGAACAGTCTTGGGTCCCTAACACTTATTGTGCTGTTTCTTAACGTGCTAGTGGCACCCCTGCTTTTCATTAGGTGGATGTTGCATCGTCCCACATGTCTCCGAGGTACATCAATATTAGTAAGTATAATCTGTTTTAGATGTGCCAGAGTTCTTCCCAGTTATGTGGGTCAAAGATTAATTCAAGACAGTACTTATAAAAAATCATCCACATAATTTCTCACAGTAATAAGATACAGGTTAATTTGAAATTACCTACCAGGTAAGCTTTCGTATGGACAGGTGATCTGATTCCTCGAATACTTAATTGTTTTGCGAATCTGTTGCTAACGAAAGTTAGTCGAGGAAGGATTTCTGATGGAGTTATGCCCATGAGCAAGGTACTGCAAGAGACAAGCTGCTGATAGCTCTAGTCTCTTCAGTGTGTCGTTAAGGCTACCTACCAAGAAGGGTGCCAGCACAAGTTCTCAGAAAATCTCCATGTTTTTAGAGCCGAAAGTTAGATCAAACACACACACACTCTTTGTCTCTATCTGCCTGTCTCAGTCTGTGCCTCTCCGTCCGTCTCTCTGTATATTTCTCTTCCTTCCCTCCCTCCTCGCCGCTCCCTACTTCCGGAGTTATTGCAAATATTAAAAAAACATGGTTGCCATGTCTGCTGCTGATGCTCTCTGTGGAATACGAAATAGTCATTACTTTATATCTATTTTCATTTTTTTCATATCTGGTATTTTTGAAGTATCTTCTCTGTTAATGTTAAATGTCACTCATAAAATATTGTTATCGTGGGAGATGGTCAAATTTCTTCCATGTCCTATCTCTAAATAGGTTGTATTTTGAATTCTAATAAAAATGGAAACATACTTTTAATTAAATATATATTTTTTAGTGGAGTTGTGTGATGCTGCCGTCGATGTTGAGTTTTTGTTAGCGAACAGTATACGGAGAAGATAAAATTTCGTTCGGATTTTTAACCTGGGAGGGTTAGCCACCCAGGATAAACCAAGAAAGGTAGTGCGTCATCGAGGGTCTGTTTGTCTTATATGTTTTTGTGCTTAGCGAGACATATGACCTAATGAGAGATATTAAGAGCTTAATACAGGATTGTCTGAGAATTATTAACTGTGGATGCGCGTCACAAATTCCAGTAATGAGTAAGGCAGACAGACGCCTTACTCATTACTGGAATTTCAAGGTTCGAGAACCAGCGTCTAAGGACAGTTTGATTTTATCTGACATCCTGTCCTCATTATTTGAGGGGGGTTTACGATAAAATTTTCGTGGATACCCTCATAATATAGGCCTCCAGGATAATAATGAAGTCGATGACTTAACTGAACTTACATTAATTAAAGAGAATGTCGAATATATTTTGGTTTCTCAAACAAAAGTTTAAAAAAAAATGTTTGAAAATTATTAGCAAACGAGTGTGAAGAACAACAATACAGAGATGATCTAGCAAATCCATTGTCCATCACAGTGATGAGTTAAATAAAACTCATTTGTAGAGAAAGTAATGAGAAAATTCGATTACTAGACGTTGTGACAGCCGGACTAAGGCTACGCTATAAGTATCTTGAGCAGTTCAGTTTTGTATGGAGATGTGAGTCACCCGAAATGTAAAGTGTGGCCAGAGACAAGACTATACAATGGAAAGTGTGGCCAGAGACAAGGCAATACAATGTAAAGTGTGGCCAGAGACAAGGCAATACAATGGAAAGTGTGGCCAGAGACAAGGCTATACAATGTAAAGTGTGGCCAGAGACAAGGCTATACAATGGAAAGTGTGGCCAGAGACAAGGCTATACAATGGAAAGTGTGGCCAGAGACAAGGCTATACAATGTAAAGTGTGGCCAGAGACAAGGCTATACAATGGAAAGTGTGGCCAGAGACAAGGCTATACAATGTAAAGTGTGGCCAGAGACAAGGCTATACAATGTAAAGTGTGGCCAGAGACAAGGCTATACAATGTAAAGTGTGGCCAGAGACAAGGCTATACAATGTAAAGTGTGGCCATAGACAAGGCTATACAATGTAAAGTGTGGCCAGAGACAAGGCTATACAATGTAAAGTGTGGCCATAGACAAGGCTATACAATGTAAAGTGTGGCCAGAGACAAGGCTATACAATGTAAAGTGTGGCCAGAGACAAGGCAATACAATGGAAAGGTGGGAAGGTATACTTAAGAGGTCCAGAAATCAGGCTTAAATGAAAGTTGGACTTTGATAAGCTATAATTAGTATCTGAAGCATAATTAATGTATGCACTGTAGATGAATGGTTCAGAGATAAGTGCTACTACATGAATTGATAGTACAGAGCTATGATTATCGTAGAATTGCCGATGTAACCTAATAACAATATTTAAGTGTGCTGCAGGTTTTCTTGAGATTCGACAAGTTGTATATGTATATTGCATGAGAAATGCAATTACAATGAAATGAGTAATTTTTTAAAGATGTAACCATGTCCAGTGGGATCTGATAAAACCCACTGTGACCTCTGATATAGTTCTCTCTGTAGTGAAGGTGAAAGTTCACAGGATGACGTGAGTGTTGCTCGATTATCTAGATGCTCCAGATGTACAAAATGAAAATAAGTTTACTCTTTTCCTACATCCACCAGTTTCATCCTGATTCTCCTTCCTCCAACACAGTCTCTGACAATCATATTTTCTAAAGACTGTCCTCCAACACAGCCTTAACCTCCTTTTCTTCCTCCTTAAGTCACAGTGACTAGTCCTCCTACTACTTCTCCAACACAGTCGCATACATTTCTCCTTTCCACACCTTACATCCTCCTTCTCCTTCCTCCAACACAGTCTCTCATCCTCCTTCTCTTCCTCCAACACAGTCTCTACATCCTCCTTCTCCTTCCTCCAACACAGTCTCTACATCCTCCTTCTACTTCCTCCAACACAGTCTCTACATCCTCCTTCTCCTTCCTCCAACACAGTCTCTACATCCTCCTTCTCCTTCCTCCAACACAGTCTCTACATCCTCCTTCTCCTTCCTCCAACACAGTCTCTACATCCTCCTTCTCCTTCCTTCAACACAGTCTCTACATCCTCCTTCTCTTTCCTCCAACACAGTCTCTACATCCTCCTTCCCTTTCCTCCAACAGAGTCTCTACATCCTCCTTCTCCTTCCTCCAACACAGTCTGTACATCCTCCTTCCCCTTCCCAACACAGTCTGTACATCCTCCTTCTCCTTCCTCCAACACAGTCTCTACATCCTCCTTCCTTCCTCCAACAGTCTCTACATCCTCCTCTCCTTCCTCCAACACAGTCTTACATCCTCCTTCTCCTTCCTCCAACACAGTCTCTACATCCTCCTTCTCTTCCTCCAACACAGTCTCTACATCCTCCTTCTCCTTCCTCCAACACAGTCCTTCCATCCTACCTTCCTTCCTCCCTTTCTACCTCTTCCTTCCTCACACACACCTCCTCCTTCTCCCTCCTCCAACACAGCCTCCCATCCTCCTCCCTCTCCACACTTCCTCTTCCCCAAACCCAGCACCCTCTCATCCCCCTTTCCTTCCTCCACACAGTCTCTACATCCTCCTCTCTCCTCCAACACAGTCTCTACATCCTCCTTCTACCTTCCTCCAACACAGTCTCACATCCTCCTTCTCCTTCCTCCAACACAGTCTCTACATCCTCTCTCCTTCCCCAACCACTCATCTCCCCTTTCCTCCTCTACCCTTCCTCCAACACAGTCTCTACATCCTCCCTTCCCTTCCTCCAACACAGTCTCACATCCTCCTCTCCTTCCCACACACTCATCCTCCTCCTTCCTCACATCACTCTCCTTTCCTTCCCCCAAACACATTCACCTCCTCTCCTTTCCTCACCATCTCCTCCTTCTCCTTCCTCAACACACACCATCCTCCTTCTCCTCCTCAAACACACCATTCCTTCTCCCCTCCACCAGCCAACCTCCTCCTCTACCACTTCCTTGCCCCCACCACCACTCCTCCCCCTCTTCTACCACTTCCTTCCCACCACCACCTCCCCCTCTCTCTTACCACTTCCTTGCCCACCACCACCTCCTCCTCCTCCCTCTACCACTTCCTTGCCCCCACCACCACCTCCTCCTCCTCCTCTCCACTTCCTTGCCCCACCACCACCTCCTCCTCCTCTACCACTTCCTTGCCCCACCACCACCTCCTCCTTCTCCTTACCCTTCTTCACCACCACATCTCTACATCCTCCTCCCTTCCTCACCACTTCTTCCCACCACCCTCTCCTCCTTCTCCCTCTACCACTTCCTTGCCCCACCACCCTCACTCCTCCTCCTCTCCACTTCTTGCCCCCACCACCACCTTCTCCTCCTCTCTACCCTTCCTTGCCCCCACCACCACCACCTCTCTCTCTCCACTTCCTTGCCCCAACACCACCACCTCCTCCTCCTCCTCCACCACTTTCTTGCTCCCACACCACACTCCTCCTCTCTCTACCTTCCTTGCCACCACACTCACCTTCTCCTCTCTACCACTTCCTTGCCACACCACCACCACTCCTCCTCTCTCTACACTTCCTTGCCCACACCACCACCTCTCTCCTCCTCTCTCTCCTTCCTTGCCACACCACCACCACACCCCTCCTCCTCCTCCCTCTACCACTTCCTTGCCCCACCACCACCACCTCCTCCTCTCTACCACTTCCTTGCCCCACCACCACACCTCCTCCTCTCTTACCACTTCCTTGCCCCACCACCACCATCCTCTCCTCTCTCTACCACTTCCTTGCCCACCATCCACCATCCTCCTCTCTCTACCACTTCCTTGCCCACCACCTCCTCTCCTCCTCTACCACTTCCTTGCCCACCACCACCACCACCTCTCCTCTCTCTCTACCACTTCCTTGCCCACCACCACCACCTCTCCTCTCCTCTACCACTTCCTTGCCCACCACCACCACCTCCTCCTTCTCCTCCTACCACTTCCTTGCCCCCACACCACCACCTCCTCCTCTCTACCACTCCTTGCCCCCCACCACCACATCCTCTCCTCTCTCTACCACTTCCTTGCCCACCACACACTCTCCTTCTCTCTCTACCACTTCCTTGCCCACCACCACCACACTCTCCTCCTCTCTACCACTTCCTTGCCCACCACCACCACCACCTCCTCCTCTCTCTACCACTTCCTTGCCCACCACCACCACCACCTCCTCCTCTCTCTACCACTTCCTTGCCACCACCACCACCACCTCCTCCTTCTCCCTCTACCACTTCCTTGCCCCCACCACCACCACCTCCTCCTCTCTCTACCACTTCCTTGCCCCACCCCCCTCCTCCTCTCTCTACCACTTCCTTGCCCACCACCACCACCTTCTCCTCCTCTCTCTACCACTTCCTTGCCCACCACCACCTCCTCTCTCTACCCTTCCTTGCCCACCACAACCACCTCCTCCTCTCCTCTACCACTTCCTTGCCCACCACCACCACCACCTCCTCTTCTCCCTCTACCACTTCCTTGCCCCCACCACCACCACCTCCTCCTCTCTCCTCTACCACTTCCTTGCCCCACCACCACCACCTTCCTCCTCTCTCTACCACTTCCTTGCCCCCACCACCACCCCTCCTCCCTCTCTACCACTTCCTTGCCCCCACCACCACCTCCTCCTCCCCCTCTACCACTTCCTTGCCCCCCACCACCACTCCTCCTCTCTCTTCCACTTCCTTCCCCCACCACCACCACCTCCTCCTCTCTCTACCACTTCCTTGCCCACCACCACCACCACCTCCTCCTTCTCCCTCTACCACTTCCTTGCCCACCACCACCACCACCACCTCCTCCTCTCTCTACCACTTCCTTGCCCCCACCACCACCACCTCCTCCTCTCTCTACCACTTCCGTTCCCCCCACCTCCACCTCCGCCTCGGACACGCCTGTATGAACATAATCCCAATTAATGTCAAAGCAGGGCGTGAAGACAAATTAATTAGAGTACGAAGTGACAAGCGAGTCAGGATGTTGAGACGATGCTCTTCTCTTGTTCAGGTGTCCCGAAATATCTCTAGTGAGTCAGTGTTGACAGGATTCTCCTCTCGTCTTTTGTGTTCCAAGACGTTTCTAGTGAGCGAGACATGTTTAGACGATTTTCTCATTTTCAAGTGTTTTTTTTATTATTAAGTAAAATTGGATATGGAAAACAATAGGGTGCTATCCTATTCTACATCGCGAGGTAAAAAACTAGGTATTTTTTCCCCTGTCATATTCCATCACATATGTTGGAATACATACATAGGGAGGGTTGCAGTGTGTCAGCCAGTGCTGTTAGACTTCAATTGGTACATCTACGTATATACATGTATATATACATGTATATATTAATGCATAACAATGTAATGTCAATATATACCTAAGAATACATTCTGGCGCTAGCGTAATGACAACCAGCTTGACTATACTTCAATAAGTAATACCGACTAAACGAAGACTGACCCAAAAAAAGGTGTATAATATTACATTAATTCCGTAATTGATTAGCGAGGCCACATATGGACCCACATGTATATACATATGTTGATTTGTAAAGAACAAAAAAAGGGACAATACAATGACTGGAACAATACACAAATAACCCACACATAGGAGAGAGAAACTTTTGACGACGTTTCGGTCCGACTTGGAACATTAACAAGTATTTCTTCCTTGTCTCTTTGTCCCGCCTCTGCCCTCACCTCGTATAAATATTGTCTCCCTTACCTTCTTGTGTTAATGTTACTATTTAATGGTCAAAGTCGGACCGAAGCGTCGTTATGAGTTTGTGCATTTTCTTTCAAGTAGGGGGAGGGGGTAAAGGAAACTGTGTGCGAGGGGCTTGGACATCCAACAGGCGAGTGAAAGCATGTTAGAAAGGAGTAGAGGCAAGTGGTTTTTATGACGACGTGTTGTTGGAGTTTGAGCACGGTAATGCTTATGAAGGGGATTCAGAGAAACGGGATAGCCGGACTTGAGTCCTGGAGGAGGAGGAACAGAACCTGCAGTCTGAAGGTGGGGGTGGGGATATTGCAGTTTGGAGAGGCATCTGAACTGTAGTGTCGTCGCGCCTCTGGCAAAGTAGTAATAGAGTGGTGGTGAAAGTGTTTCTTCTTTACACACACACACACACATACACACACACACACGCTATCCCAACACAGACCACAATCCACACTTACATCCCCCACCCCTCACTATGCAGTAGAATCCCCCAGCACACCGCCAGGGCCCCCACCCCCACAGACCCCCCGAAACACAGTGTTGGAGAGGAAACTGAATGTATGGTGCACGAACGCAGATGGAATAACGAATAAGTGGGAGGAGTGGCATGAAAGAATCAAAGAGGCATCACCGGACATCATTGCCCTCACTGAAACAAAGCTCACAGGGATGATAACAAATGCCATCTTTCCAACGGGATACCAGATCCTGAGGAAAGACAGAGGGAACAGAAAGGGTGGAGGAGTGGCACTGCTGATCAAAAACAGATGGGATTTTGATGAGCTGGAGAGAGGGACAGAGGAGAAGCAGGAGATTGTATAATAGGAACACTTCAGTCCGAAGGTCCAAAGGTGATAATTGCAGTGATGTATAACCCACCACAGAACAGCAGGAGACCAAGGCAAGAGTATGATGAGAGTAATAGAGCGATGGTTGACACACTGGTCGAATTGGCCAGAAGGGCTCATGCGAGCAGGGCGAAGCTACTGATCATGGGTGACTTCAACCATAAGGAAATCGATTGGGAGAACTTAGAACCACATGGGGCCAAGAAACATGGAGGGCTAAAATGATGGAAGTGGTACTGGAAAATCTCATGTACCAACATGTAAGGGACAATACCAGAGAGAGGGGAGGACGAACCAACGAGACTGGACCTAGTATTCACCCTGAGTAGTGCAGACATTGAGGACATCACACATGAAAGCCACCTTGGGGCCAGTGATCATATGGTTCTAAGCTTCGACTACATAGTAGAGTTACAAGTGGAGGGGGAAGCAGGAAGGGCTGCACAAATGAAGCCAAACTACAAGAAAAGTGACTACGTGGGCATGAAGAACTTCCTGCACGGAGTTCAGTGGGACAGAGAGCTGGCAGGAAGTCGGTAAACGAGATGATGGAATATATGATAACAATTTGCACGGAAGCTGAGGAGAGGTTTATACCCAAGGGTAACAGGAAAAGCGAAAAAGCCAGGATGAGCCCATGGTTCACCCAAAGGTGCAGGGAAGCCAAAACCAAGTGTGCCAGGAAATGGAAGAAGTATAGACGGCAAAGGACCCAGGAGAATAAGGAGAGCAGTCGTAGAGCCAGAAATGAATATGCACAGGTAAGAAGGGAAGCCCAAAGACAATACGAAAATGACATAGCAGCGAAAGCAAAATCTGACCCAAAGCTGTTGTACAGCCACATCAAGAGGAGAACAACAGTCAAGGACCAGGTGATCAGGCTGAGGAAGGAAGGAGGGAGGTCAGAAAATGACCACGAAGTGTGTAGGAGCTCAACATGAGATTTAAAGAGGTGTTCACAGAGGAAATAGAAGGGCCTCCAGAAAGGAGGAGAGGTAGGGTACACCATCAGGTGCTGGACACGATACACACAACTGAGGAGGAAGTGAAGAGGCTACTAAGCGAGCTAGATACCTCAAAAGCGATGGGGCCGGACAACATTTCTCCATGGGTCCTGAGAGAGGGCGCAGAGGAGCTATGTGTACCCCTAACAACAATCTTCAACACGTCTATCGAAACAGGGCAACTACCAGAGGTATGGAAGACAGCAAATGTAGTTCCAATTTTTAAAAAGGAGACAGAAACGTAGCACTAAACTACAGACCAGTGTCACTGACATGTATAGTATGCAAGGTCATGGAGAAGATTATCAGGAGAAAGTGGTGGAGCACCTAGAAAGGAATGAGCTTATTAACGACGGCCAACACGGTTTCAGGGACGGGAAATCCTGTGTCACAAACCTACTGGAGTTCTATGACAGGGTGACAGCAGTAAGACAAGAGAGAGGGGTGGGTAGATTGCATATTCTTGGACTGTAAGAAGGCGTTTGGCACAGTCCCACACAAGAGATTAGTGCAGAAGCTGGAGGACCAGGCAGGGATAACAGGAAGGCACTACAATGGATCAGGGAATACCTGTCAGGAAGACAGCAGCGAGTCATGGTCCGTGGCGAGGTGTCAGAGTGGGCGCCGGTGACGAGTGGGGTTCCACAGGGGTCAGTCCTAGGACCGGTGCTGTTTCTGGTGTTTGTGAACGACATGACGGAAGGAATAGACTCAGAAGTGTCCCTGTTTGCAGATGATGTGAAGTTGATGAGAAGAATTCAATCAGAAGAGGACCAGGCAGAACTACAAAGGGATCTGGACAGGCTGCAAGCCTGGTCCAGCAATTGGCTCCTGGAGTTCAACCTAACCAAGTGCAAAGTCATGAAGATTGGGGAAGGGCAAAGAAGACCGCAGACGGAGTACAGTCTAGGGGCCAGAGACTACAAACCTCAATCAAGGAAAAGATCTTGGGGTGAGTATAACACCAGGCACATCTCCTGAGGCGCACATCAACCAAATAACTGCTGCAGCATACGGGCGCCTAGCAAACCTAAGAACAGCATTCCGACATCTTAATAAAGAATCGTTCAGGACCCTGTACACTGTGAACGTTAGGCCCATACTGGAGTATGCAGCACCAGTTTGGAACCCACATTTATCCAAGCACGTAAAGAAGCTAGAGAAAGTGCAAGGTTCGCAACAAGACTAGTCCCGGAGCTAAGGGTTTGTCCTACGAGGAGAGGTTAAGGAAATCGACCTGATGACACTGGAGGACAGGAGAGATAGGGGGGACATGATAACGACATTTAAAATACTGAGAGGAATTGACAAGGTTGACAGAGACAGAATGTTCCAAAGATGGGACACAGCAACAAGGGGACACAGTTGGAAGTTGAAGACTCAGATGAATCACAGGATGTTAGGAAGTATTTCTTCAGTCACAGAGTAGTCGGGAAGTGGAATAGCTTGGGAAGCGATGTAGTGGAGGCAGGTTCCATACACAGCTTTAAGAAGAGGTATGATAAAGCTCATGGCGCAGGAGAGTGACCCAGTAGCGGCCAGTGAAGAGGCGGGGCCAGGAGCTATGTCTCGACCCCTGCAACCACAACTAGGTGAGTACAACTAGGTGAGTACACATCGGTGCCAGGAGCTTTGACTCGACCCCTGCAACAACAACTAGGTGAGTAAAACACACACACACACACACACACACACACACACACACACACACACACACACACACACACACACACATATATATATATATATATATATATATATATATATATATATATAATAGATCTGTGCCATACTCATAGTGGATGGTGGTGGCATAGGGAAGTATAGGCGCAGCCAGGGATGCTGCCACAGCCAGATGAAGCAAAGGGTCCTCGACACATCCCGACGGACATCCTGGGTTTGAGGGCCTCATCACCTGCAAGAACCGCGGAAGATGTCAGAGATAAATGTCAAGGTGTTGGGTGAGTCGGAAAAGAACAGAACGCTGTCACTGTAGCTTATTTGATCTTTTCCAGGACATCGCTGTTGACATCGTTCAAATAATCAAGAAAGAAAATGTTGTAAACTGTTTGATTTCTTATGTTTTGTCAGCGTTGCCATTATTACAGTTTGCAAATTAAGTTTCATTATTTGTCAGCTACAAGTCTTCAACAGTATCTTATTCCTATTAATTAAATACTTTCAGTCACTGAACAAATTCCAGCATTTTTTCCTTTTAATAAAAATATTTTAAGGTGAATAATTATAGCCACGGTTGGGTTTAGTCTGACTCTTTTTCTTCGCCTGCAGCCATTCCTCTCACCCACTTCCCCCTCGCCCCTAGTGGGTCCTTACCTTGATCTTGAACTGATGAATAATTAGAGTACGTTTTTAAGTTACAGTGGGGTGCCACCCTCCTCATCCCTTTCCCCAGAAAGAGGCGCAGACGAGCCTGGCCCAAGGCCGGGCTCTGAGGTAAAAAACTTGAAATCATCAAGGTAAGGTATCCGGCCCTGGGAACACTGCAGGTCCTACATATCAAATTTTTTACATGGAAAATCTGATTTAATATCCCCGAAATTATTATAATCTTGCCAAGTTTCAGTTTTTGCCGACATATGCGCCAAACCGAACTCTAGAAAGAAAAACACTCACCTAGGACAGAGGGGAAAGGAACGCCCTTATCTAGAATTCATCTAGGTGGAAGTGGAAAAGAGGTGTACGTAGGACTTACCTAGGAGAAAGAGTGCGTCTGAGACTCACCTGTCAGAGATGACTGCAAGAGGAAGACAGAGGCGGCAAGGGAAGGTGAGCCACAAACTGTGACAAGTGAGTAAACCCCGAACCCCCCGTGCCTGACACAAGGAAAAAAAAGGGGAAAATTTGGTGGGAATTTACAAGAAAAACGGGAAGGGGCGAAGTTAAGATTTACATAAATAAGGTGAACATGGCGGCATGAACGAATAACTGGGAGAAGAAAACTTATGTTAGAGATGAAAGACTA
>WNWK01034047.1:0-20693 GCA_009830355.1 Cherax destructor | reverse complement strand
AAGGACTGAGGTACTGAGTGTGCCACCCCAAATATTCAAAAATCCTTGAAACTGGGCAGCTACCTGAGTATGGAAAAGGCCAACGTAGTCCCCTTTTTTAAGGAGACAAAAAAGAGGCACAAAACTATAGCCCGGTGTCACCATGTATGGTTGAAAGCCCGAAAAAATCATCGGGAAAAAGGGTGGAACACCTTGGCGGAACAGGATAATAAACACCAGACAGCATGGATTCCGGGAAGGCAAATCCTGTGTAACAAACCCCCTGAGTTCTTGATAAAGTAACGAAGAAAGGGCAGGGAAGAGAAGGGTGGGTTGATTGCATTTTCTGGACTGCAGGTAGGCCTTCGACACAGTTCCTAAATGGTTTTAAAGTTGGAAGAACAAGCGTTTAAACAGGAAGGGCACGGGAAATGGAGGGAATACCTAAAAGGGGAGGCAACAACGGGTCATGGTGCGTGGTGAGGTACCCGGGGGCCCCTGTGACGGCGGGTACCGGGGGGTCAGTCCAGGACCAGTGTTATTCTTGGTATGTAAACGACATGACGGATGGGATGACTCAAAGTGTCTCTGTTCGCAGATGATGGGGGAAAATGGGAGAATAAATCGGAAGAGGACCAAGCAGGACTTAAAACAGACCTGGACAAGCTTGACATCTGATCTAAATGGTTTCGTTTAATCCCCCCAAATGCAAAGTCAGAAAAAAGATCGGAGAAGGAAAAAAAGACCGCTGCCCGAGTACGGCTGGTGGACAAGGGCTAAACCTCGGCAAAAAAGCCGGGGTGATAAACAAGTCGCCCCGGAGGCACACATCAAAATAACTGCGGCAGAAAGGGGGCGTCTGGCAAACCAGATTAGCGTTCCGTTACCTTAACAAGGAATCGTTCAAGAAATTTACACCGTGTACGTCAGGCCCATCTGAATATGCAGCACCAGTTTGGGAACCCCCCTGGTCAAGCACGAAAAATAGAGAAAGTGCAAGGTTTGCGCAAGGCTAGTTCCCCAACTCGGGGTCTGTCCTTTAAGAAAAGGGTTTAATAGGATAAAACACTGGGGGAAAAAAGGGGCAGGGAGAAGATAACGACATCAAAATACTGCGGGAATCGACAAGGTAGACAGGACAGGATGTTCCAAAAGGGAACACAAAAAAAGGGGACACAACTGGGAAACTGAAGACTCAGATGAGTCAAAAAGGGTGTTAGGAAACATTTCTTCAGCCGAGTAGTCAGGAAGTGGAATAGTCTAAAAAAGATATAGTGGGGCAGGAACCATACATAGTTTTAAGACGGGTATGATAAAACTCATGGACAGGGAGGAGCCCCGTAGCGGACAGCGAAGAGGCGGGGCCAGGAGCTGGGGTCTCGGCCCCTACACCACAATTAGGGGATAAAACACACATAAAAACCACACACACACACATACATACACACATAAAACACACACACACATACACACACACATAAAAACACACACACACATACACACACACACACATACACACACATACACACACACACACACACAAACACACACATACACATACACACACACACACACACTATCGTGAGTGTCTTTTGACAATAATAACTAACACAACAGGCCAAGTAATGAGTAATAACATTATCCCAAGAACTTATTTAAAAATTTCTTCCTGTTTATTTAATATCCATTGTGTAATAACCATTTCTTTATATATTGAACATAAAAATCATAATTTTAAATATATATATATATATATATATATATATATATATATATATATATATAAATATATACATGACTGAGCTTGAAAATGAATTTGGCAGGGGGGAAGATTAAAATTATGTTCTTAGAAATTTTGAAAGAACTCAATGTTTCGGTGATAAACCATCACCATCTTCAGGAATTATATTTTGACCGTAATATTGTACAAACATTTACAGGGTTTAATAATTTAAAGGTTAGTCTTGATTACCATCCTTAGTGAAGCAAGGCAAGCTCAAGGTCCTGCTTGACTAGTCTCAGAACTGATGGAATGCCACTATGAGAAAAAGTTAAATGAATTGAACCGAAAAACAAAGGGGGAAAAACAAAATTTTAAAAAAAACATACAAAAATCTTAACATGAATTGATAGGACAGGAAAGGGAAAAGGGCTTTAAAATAAGAGGCCCGGGAATCAAGGTACACAAGATGACACAGATGACACAGATGAGCCACAGGAAGAAAAAAGGGGTTTTTTTCTTTTGGCTTAGGGTTGTTGAAAAGTGGGATAACTAGGACGAAGCAGTGATAAAGCAGTCTCGATACACAGCTTTAAAGAAGATATGATAAGGCCCAAGAGACCATAAATCAGTGGTGCCGATCAACGTATTCGAGGGCCCTCGTTAGAATGAGTGCAACTAGATCTGTACTCAGCTGCCTCACAGCTACTTTCCATCCAAAATAACAGCCCACTAACTTCTCCACACGCTGTGGGAAGTTGAATACTACCCTACTCTCACAGCTGCACCTACAGCAGTGTTGGTTTTTGCTCACTGTTTTCACGTTTATATGACTGCTGCAGTAATTCTGTGAGAGCACCACGTACGTGTGTAAACCTCTGTGTAGGCACCGTACCCCGTGTGAAACCTCTGTGTAGGGACCGTACCCTGTAAACCTCTGTGTGAGCACCACGTCCGTAAACCTCTGTGTGAGCACCACGTACCCGTGTAAACCTCTGTTGAGCACCACGTACCGTGGGAAACCTCTGTGTGAGCACCACTGCCTTTAAACCTCTGTGCAGGCACCACGTGCCCGTGTAAACCTCTGTGTGAGCACCACGTACCCGTGTAAACCTCTGTGTGACCCCCACTTTCCCGTGTAAACCTCTGTGTGAGCACCACTGCCCCTGTAACCCTCTGTGTGAGCACCACGTACCCGTGTAAACCTCTGTGAGCACCACGTACCCCTGTAAACCTCTGTGTGGCACCGCTTTCCCTTGAAAAAACCCCTGTGTGACACCACGTACCCGTGTAAACCTCTGTTCCCCCTAAACCCGCATTCAAAAAGATGTTTTCCAGGGGAAATTTTTAAAATCAGATTGCGTGAATATTTTCACTGAGGTGATGATGGGCACAAGAGTGAACTCTGTTTTATGTCCTTTTACCTGTCTGTACTGCAACCACAGGCGTCTCGTTCCTCAGTGGTGACTCTCAGCTCTCAATAGAAAGGGCCTGGAAAAAGATCTTCGAGATAGGACATATGGGTGACTCTCCCCGTTACCCATGACCCTGTTCACTTAGCAGTAAATTGGTAGCTTTTGCTGGTTGGCTGTTGAGGGTGACACCCCAGGGATGAGACAAATGGACCTCCTCGGCTCTCCCGGCGTTTTTTTTTTTGGGCTAATTGACGCCAATTAATGTCTTCGTCTTTTTTTTCATCTACGCACATTGTTTTTAAATTTAAATGTTCTTCAATCCATTTTCTTCCCCTTTTCGTTTATTTTTTTTAAACAGAAATGAAAACAAATGGTTTTCTCCGTCTTTACATCCACTAACATGTTTTGGAAAAAGTTAGCACTTTCTGGGCTAATTCGTCTATCTTCTCTTTCAAAATTTGACTCGTCCACTCGGGGTTTTCTTGCACGTCCACTCATGGTCCCTGTCTTGCCACGTCCACTCATGGGGCCGTGTCTTGCCACGTCCCTCATGGTCCGTGACGCCCCTCCACTCATGGTCCGTGTCTTGCCACGTCCACTCTTTGGGCCGTGTCTTCCGTCCCTCATGGTCCGTGTCTTGCCACGTCCACTCATGGTCCGTGTCCTGCCACGTCCACTCATGGTCCGTGTCTTGCCACGTCCACTCATGGTCCGTGTCTTGCCACGTCCACCACCTCCTCCCTCATTAAGTTATGAAGCTATTAGTGTCTCCTTTCTCTTGTCCTTTGTCCTGCGTTGTCCAACCTTCCTCCTGCCCTCAGTTATTACCGTCTCCTTCTTCCCCCTTCATTCTCTTCCTCCTCCTTACTACTACCACTACTATTGCTTCTAAAACTTCTGCTGCCAATACTACTATTACTATTTCTATTATTGCTACTACTATTGCGTTCATGTCAGCTCCTGAACCTCTTCCGCCGATCATGTCAGCTCCTGATGCTCTAATGCCGCTCATGTCAGCTCCTGAACATCTTCTGCAGATCATGTCAGTTCCTGATGCTCTAATGCCGATCATGTCAGCTCCTGATGCTCTAATGCCGCTCATGTCAGCTCCTGAACCTCTACTGCCTCTCAAGTCAGCTTCTGAACCTCTACTGTCGCTCATGTCAGCTTCTGTTCCTCTACTGCCGCTCATGTAAGCTTCTGAACCTCTACTGCCGCTCATGTCAGCTCCTGAACCTCTACTGCCGCTCATGTCAGCTCCTGAACCTCTATTGCTTATTAACAAAACTTTAATAATTCATTCATGAAGCAAAACTCCTCTTCTCTCTACTTTTAAATTCTCAAGTTAAATATTATAATTTATTCCATTACAAAGTTTTACCCTTGATTTTCCCTCACCTTAAAAATTATGAGGTGAAGGAAATGCAAAGTTTAATGATATACTTTTTTTCGGGATTACTAAAAAATAAGTAGAAAATTATGTGTTAAACAGAGGGTTTCGTACTTGGTTTGTCTTTAACGCTTTCGTTTGGTGCGGTTACGTATATGATAGAGCAAACAGTGAGGCAATATGGTGGCAGATGTTATGTGTCAGGTTACTGAAAGGTTACTAAAAGCTTTAAGGTGTTTTCTTACAGAGGGTGAAGCTTAGATCAGGTTATTTTGGAGAGAAGGGGACTATTTGCAGTACATGTAGGGCTATAAGATGGGATGGGTGATATTACAACCTCAGGTTCTAATGCCTGTTATCCTGAGTGTAAAGGGAGCTTGGAGCAAAGCACAATAGAAAATGCTTTGAGTGTATTTCCTTCACCAAGCAATTATGAATTTTTGTATTTTCCTTCCCCAAGTATATTTATAAGGCTTTATACAACTTATGTACACTATATACAAATAGAGTAGTAGTGCACGCCACGGTAGTCAAGGCAAAAGAACAGCCAAGAGACAGAGACGACCGTACGACAAACAGCGCAGAGGGTGGGAATGACAATGGCAAACATGTGAGTGGAATCCACGTCACCTTTACCGAATAAGGGAACGTACTCTTTGCATGCAACACCCCACCCCAAGAGGGCTCAGGACTAGGCTTCACCTCAAATGGGTAGAGTGCCGACATGGCACATTACAATAATGGGACCGCCTTTCCCTCAACCATCCCACTCATTAGATAAAGCTAAACTTTTCTCGAAACGTAAAGTCCGGCTTTAAACTTAAGAGTGAGACAGCAGACGATAGGCTAACGTAGGTCCAAGGTGCCTGCGGTCGGTAGCAGAATATCCCTCACTAAAAAAAAACCCCACTAGGGAAAAAGAGCTGGCTCTACCCAAAGTCCCTAACACATCCTAACCTAATAAATTCGAGATAACACATCAGCCAGCGTATTGTCTTTGCCAGGAATGTGTTTAATACAAAATGAATAAGGTTGCAGTCTGAGGCTCCATCTTATAAGTCTTGTGTTGTGATTTTTCATGGATTGGAGGTACACCCGAGGGTTGTGGTCGCTGTAGATGGTGACCCCCCGTGAGGACTGGCCTAGGTAGATGTCAAAGTGCTCTAATGCCAATATCAGAGCCAGGGCCTCCTTCTCTATAGTGGAGTAGGCCCTCTGGTATGGTTGGTATTTGGCCGAATAGGGAGGCCACAGGCTGCAACCCATCGTCCCCAGATTGCAGAAGCACTGCCACCACCCCAGACTCACAAGCGTCTATCTGTAATGAGAAAGGTTTTGAAAAGTCTGGAGACAAAAGAATGGGTGCAGTACAAAGTAATCTCTTTGCTTTGTAAAAGAATTTTGACATTCTGGGGTCAATTAAGGGAACTTTGTGACTGGTAAGTGAGTTAGAGGGGCAACAATATCTACAAATTTTTACAGAATCTTCTATAAAATCCTACCATCCCTAGAAAACGTTGCAGGGATTTTCTGTCGGGTACTGGATAATTTTAAAGGCAAGAATTTTTTCAAGTTTAGGGGCCACTTTGCCCTACCTACTTCATGGCCCAAAAATTAATAGTAGATTGGCCAAAGGATGACTTTGATGCACACACAACCCGCACATAGAAGAGAGGCTTACGACGACGTTTCGGTCCGACTTGGTGTTAGTGTGACTTTGTAAATGGTCCAAGTCGGACCGAAACGTCGTCGTAAGCTCCTTCTTCTATGTGCGGGTTGTGTGTATTGTTCCAGTCACTGAATTGTGCCTTTTTTGTTATTTATGACTTTGATAATTTAACAGTTAAGTGAAAACTCTGGAAGTCTCAAATTGAGCCTTAAGCCTAAACATATGTTGGTCCCAAGTGTCGGACACAATAACTATATCATCTAGGTAAGCGGCCGTGCCTTCAAGTCGCTTCAATAGCCTGATGGATCAGTCTCTGGAATGATGCAGGTGAGTTTTTCATTCGAAGGGGGTCACTGTACGTATATTGATAATGACCTCCTGGAATTCCGAAGGCAGAATTTCTTTCGCCTTATCTGTTAAAGGTACTTGATAGTAACCTTTAAGGAGGTCCAATTTGGATACAAAAGTAGCCTTACCCACAAAGTCGATTACGTCATCCAGACGTGGCAGAGGATAAGCATCTGCAATTGTGACCTCATTCACCTTACGGTAATATGTACACATTCGAAACCCTCCATCAGCTTTGTTAACAAGGATGCACGGTGAAGCCCATGGACTAGATGACTCCTCCACTAACCCATGCTCTAACATAAATTCTACCTCCTGCTGAAGTAGCCTCTGTTTTCAGGATTAGCTCTGTAGGGGAGAGTTTAATAGGTTTAGAGTTTCTAACATCTACGTCATGATATCCTAGTGTACATTTTTTCGGCACATCGAAAAATATCGGGATAAGACTGTAAGAGCGCAGTTAAACTAGTTACTTGATTCTTAGTCAACCCCAACATTAAAGGGCTAGGGTCCTTGAGGAGGACCGAATTGGGAAGTTTACATTGATCTCAGAGTGCAAAGAGTCAGGATTATCAGAGGCAGAGGACAGAGTCATTACTGGGACTCTATCTGGTGTATTAAAGGCTTTAATTTGATTAATGTTGTAGTTTTAATTTTTGAGGTCTTGTCAGGGAGATACCACATAATTTACATCAGATAATTTACTTACAATTGCATGGGTCCCGTAAATCTAGCTTTCAAGGTGTGGCCAGGTATAGGCTCCTGTACCAACACCTTATCTCCTGGATGGAAGGAGCAAAACTTTGAATTTCTGTCATACCTCTGTTTCATCGTATTCTGAGCTGCATTTAAGTTAGCCTGAGCCAACTGACGTCCACCTGCAACCCTGAAGAAGGGTTGTAAAGGGGCTGGAGGCGTCTTCTCCATCCATCCTTCCTTGAGCACTCGTAGAGGACCTCGTACATTGCCCAAAAATCAGCTCAAATGGACTATACCCTGTAGACTCTTGGACAGTTTCTCTCATTACAAATAGCAACAGAGGAAGTGATTCATCCCAGTCTGTAGGAAAATGCATGCAAAAAGTTCTCATCATTGTTTTTAACGTCTGATGGAATCTTTCCAAGGTGCCTTGGGACTGAGGATGATAGGCAGTGGATAGGTTATGAACTATTCCCAGCCTAGTTAATGCTTCCCTAAATGCTTTGGCAGTGAAGTTAGTACCTTGATCACTTTGAATAGATTTAGGAATTCCAAAACAAGAGATAAACTTAGTTAAGGCTTTAAAATTACTTTGGTGTTTATACTACGCATAGGAACTGCCTCTAGATATCTAGTTATTCTATCCATGATTGTGAATAAATATTGATTTCCAGACTTAGCCTTAGGTAGTGGACCTACACAATCTATAATTAAATATAATTAATTCTGAAAAAGGTTCTCCATTAGCGGGAATGGGATGGAGAGGTGCAGGTTTAATAGGGTGTCCAGGTTTCCCTACCTGCTGACATTCTAGACAACAATGGATATGATTCTTCACATCTTGCCTTAACTTTGGCCAAAATAATTCTTTTAATATTCTATACATAGTTTTGTAATTCCCAAATGGCCTCCTAAAGAAGAGTTATGGGCTATATTTAATATCTGAGATCTAAATGTTTTAGGAACTACTAATCTATCTGTCTGCTGTCTTCCCTCTACCTCCTTACCAGTTTCAGGGCAGACTAAGTAACCTTTTTTAAGTTGATATTTGACTGGGTGAACTGAAGTGGATTTACCCATGGCTGCCTTAAAAGCGTAGTTTAGTGAGGAGTCTTTTCGTTGTTCCTCCCGAAAGGACAGTCCCTCAGGCATGGAAACAGAGATATCTGGCAATCCTGCAACTCTGGAATAGGAAGGCTTGATCTGGGGCTGTTCACTAAATTTACGAGGCCCTGGCCAGTTTTCCTCGTAAAACAAATTGGCTAGTCCGAGATTAGAGTCGTCCAAGGACGAGTTAACATTCTCATCAGACATCCCTTTAGATTTTGCCCGAGTTATGGCCAACATCGGGGAAGAATTAATAATTATTGGTTCAGTACATTTAGCAGACTCAATGTTATTACCCAGTAATAACATCGCATCTTTCATGGGGAATCCATTCGATACACCTAAAATCAAACTATCAAGAGAAGTGAATGCTCGGGTGTTGGCAAGAGGTGTGGGGTTAAAAGATAAAGAATCTAACACAAAGTGGGAGTTGTCACAGTTGCTCTTTTCTGATGACACTGTGCTTTTGGGGGATTCTGAAGAGAAGTTGCAGAGGTTGGTGGATGAGTTTGGTAGGGTATGTAAAAGAAGGAAATTAAAAGTGAATATAGGAAAGAGTAAGGTGATGAGGATAAAAAAATTAGATAATGGAAGATTGGATATCAGATTGGAGGGAGAGAGTATGGAGGAGGTGAATGTGTTCAGATATTTGGGAGTGGATGTGTCAGCAGATGGGTATATGACGGATGAGGTGAATCATAGAATTAACAAGGGAAAAAAAGGTGAGTGGTGCACTGAGGAGCTTGTGGAGACAGAGAACTTTATCCATGAAAACAAAGAGGGGAATGTATGAGAGTATATTTATACCAACACTCTTGTATGGGTGTGAGACATGCGTTGTGAATGTTGTAACAAGGAAAAGGCTGGAGGCAGTGGAGATGTCGTGTCTAAGGGCAATGTGTGGTGTGAATATGATGCAGAGAATCCGTAGTTTGGAGATTAGGAGGTGTGGGATTACCAAAACTATTATGCAGAGAGCTGAGGAGGGGTTGTTGAGATGGTTTGGACATATAGAAAAGATGAAGCAAAATAGAATGACTTCGAGAGTGTATAAATCTGTAGTGGAGGGAAGGTGGGGTAAGGGTTGGCCTAGAAAAGGTTGGAGGGAGCTGGTAAAGGAGGTTTTGTGTGCGAGGAGCTTGGACTTCCAGCAAGCGTGCGTGAGCGTGTTAGATAGGAGCAAATGGAGAGAAATGGTTTTTGGGATTTGACGTGCTGTTGGAGTGTAGGCAAGGTAACATTTATGAAGGGTTTCAGGGAAACCGGCAGGCTGGACTTGATTCCTGGAGATGGGAAGTACAGTGCCAGAACTCTGAAGGAGGGGTGTTAATGTTGCAGTTTTGTAGCTGTAGTGTAAGCACGCCTCTGGCAATTATTATTATTATTATTATAATCAAATATAAGCGCTAAACCACAGGGGTTATACAGTGCTGCAGGTTATTGCAGGATGCAGGGAGAATGGGTTGTAAGAGGAAGATGGATGATTAGTAGGGTCATGGAGGGCAGCAGGACAATGGATAGTGCAGGGATAGAGGTAGCACGCCTCTGGCAAGACAGTGATGGATGAATGATGATGAAAGTTTTTCTTTGTCAGGCCACCCTGTCTTGGTGGGAAACGGCCGATGTGTTAATAAAAAAAAAAATATATTTTATGTAAAGTGACAGAAAATATTGCTCCTCCAAAAGCTTCTAACAGAACTGAGGACTGCAAGAGGTTTGTTCAGAAAGGGAAGTACTCCCTCTCTTATAAGTCTCCAGTATCCCTAAAGGTTCTAACTTTCATTTTCTCTAAATGTTCCTGAAGGGATATATGACAAGTGCTATAGTAGGGGGCCATCCCTTCTCACTTCTTTCTGAGTCATATTGCTAGGGACATTATAAATTTTCCTAATGGTTGGGGGTTATATGGGCAATTGGGCCTAATGTGGCCGGGTTTATTACATAGGTAACATACAGTTTCAGCTTTGACTTTGGCTCCTCGTTAATTTTGTGGCTTACGCCACTCTGGATACTGCCGCCTCGAATCACCATGTTGAGTAGTTTGAGGTCGCTCACCAGGTTGACCATGAGTGAAGTAACGATGCTCACCAGGTGACTTAGTTGGCTGCCGAAGATTCACCTTCATCTTGACATTTCGTTCTCCACTCAGGAACTTTTCTTTGACAATCTCTGCTCATACCAGGCTGTTGAGGAAAGAATAAGACCGCTCGGACAAGGAGCGGTTAGTTAAACATTCGCCGCCTGGCCTCTGAGCTGAGTGGTTCTCTTGCTGCTGACACCTGGCGACCGAGCAGAGTTCTGATTTTCAACAATATGGCATCTGGGGAAGGAGGAGGATCAACACGGTGTGTGTTGAGGTCTTACAAGGGCAGTGTACCCGGATAACATGACTGTTTTGTTGCCTTCCATTCTACGCGATGCATATGGCATTCATGCTGAGGAATTGCAAGGAATATCGCTGAATGGAGCGTCCGCATCTTCATCAAGTTTGCAAGGTGGCGGCGTGCGCGTCGTGGATGGCTTTCAAGATAAACGAATAGTGATCAACACTGGCTTGGAGGTATGCTTGAGGGATGTTTCCCGATATTATACCTTTATTCGTGTTCGCAATGTCCCATTTGAAATTGATGATGTGGATATTCGTCCAGGCGTTCAGCAATTTGGAGTGGTCCATACGGCTGTGATGGGCAAATGACTGACGGAATTTACGCAGGATTACAGGAATTGTCTATTCCCTTAAAATGACTCTCGAGGGCCCATACCTTGATGTTGTACATGAATTTAGAATAAGTCTATCATCGTACCAGCAACGAACCTGTAGACATGTGGGCATGATCATGTGGCAGTGCTTGTGGGAGGAGGGAAGGCCCCCCGTCAGGAAGAATGAATGGAGGAAACAGAGGTGACAAGGCAGAGAGTGTGGGCCAGTACCACCAAGTGTGGGACAGAGTAAAAGGTGGGGGGATGAGGTGGACGGCCAGGCGTCACCTGTGAGACTTGCCTGAGGGGCTCGGGTGCAGACAAGCCCCGAGGGGTTACCTGTGGATGAGGGGATTTTGCAGGGGGGCTTACCCCCTGTATTGCAAGATGCCCTCAGAGATTTCCCGGCACGCCCGGAGGGGTCCCCTTTAGAGCCTGGTGATGGTCGTGGAGCCTGTGGAGCTGCCTGGGGGGGGTGGGCTTACATCGCATGGGGGATTCTAACCTGGTGGTGCAGGATGTGGTGGCTTAGTCCCAGGCAGGATGAACAGTTGGAAAAGTGCCTATGGAACATAGTGGTGATTCCGAAAGGCCTGTGGGTGGGTCTGATGAGGAAGTGATCACGCCTGCTCAGCGTGTTTGACGGGATGAGTAGATGTGGCTCGCAGGGAACAGGGTGGGGTGTCAGGAAGAGAGGGTCTAAACGTGGTCACAAGGAGAAGGGGGGAAAGGGGGCAAAAGTCCAGAGGTTTCAGGAAAACCCCTATGTTGTCTTCAAGTCCACCATAAATGTTAAGGGAAGCGAGCTTTTTCGATTAATTAGGAAAGGAAAAATTTAAAAATTATGGAAAAAAATGTTTTCAAAAAAAATAAGCTAATCCAAATGTTGAGCAAGGGCTTTTTCTATCATATTTCTAATGTTTATTCTAAAAGTATTTTTGTTTTGCGGCAAAAAGGCTGGGGTTCCCCCCCCCAAATTGTGATTTTTTGATTTTTTTACTTGAAATATACTACATGGCAACTTCGGGGGAGGGGTTGGTAGCCGGGTGGACGCACCTCAGTAGCCTTTTGGCTTCCTATGAGATAGAAGAAGGGGCTCTGAAGTATGGGCACCTTTTCCCCAGTTTTTTACAAAATAATTATCAATATCTCGGGGAAAAAGTTTTGACATTAAAAAATTTTCACCGGAGTATTTATCGAGCACCCATGATTCTTTCGTAGGGTATTGAGGAATGATGGTTTGTTGAATTACGGGGGGAGCTTGCGATATGTTTTACGGTTTGTTGTTACTGTTTTTTTTTTTCCAACAAATTTAAAAAAAAAAAAAGATTTCAACATTTTTTTTAATGCAACAAAGACAGTAACCCTCACAGACCCCTGTAATTCAAAAAACCCCCAACCCCCTTTGCTTGCATCTGATTTCAATTAGAACATTGTATGTCTTACTAATTTTGTAGGGGGGTTTTTCCCCCCCCCGTCAAATAAGGCACTAATTTTTTTTTCTACATAACTGAAAGGGAAAAAAAGTCCCTAAAAACACAGTATCGGGATCAAAAAGGGCAACCCCTGAAAAATTTTCCCCTTGAAATTTTTTGAAAAAAAAAAAAAAAAAAAAAATAAAAAAATCTCCCCCCCCCGGGCCCTTTGGGCCAAAAGGGGAAAAGAATGGCTAAAAAGGGGGCTTTGACTTTTTTGGGGAGATATTTGTTTTTTACAGGGAAAAAAATTTTCCCCGGGGTTTGGGGGTTTTGTTTAAAAAGGGAAAACCCAAATGTATGCAGGTGGGAGGGAAATTAAAGGGGGGGGGCTGCTGGGGTTTTAAAAGGGAAGGGGGCAGCCCTTTTGGGGTTTTTAAAAAGGGGAAAACCCCGGGGGAGGAGGGGGGGGGGGAAAAGGTGTGGGGGGGATTGCGCAGGGGGTTTTATAAGTGTATATATGCCGGCGGATCAAGGGGGGCTACAAAAAGGCGTTTCATGGGGGGGGGACTGCTGTATCATTTGAGAGGATACCCAGGTAACCATTATAGGAAGGGCGGGGGAAATGTGTAACGGGGTGGGGGGGGTGGGGACACACGTTCATGAGGCGGGGATTTTTAGGCGCGACTGGAAAAGGTTTTTGGGAATGGGGGGATACAGGTTGGTGGGGTTTTGGCCGGGCGGGGGATATTCTGATCATAGGGGTGTGTTGGCAGATATCAGCTGGGAAGGAATGATTAAAAAAGGGATGACTGCTTTTGGGGGAAAATTTAATGTAATTTTTGAAAAAAGGGTTGGGGGGGGAGAGAGTTTTGCTGCATGGGAGGGGGGGAATGGGAGCGAGGGCAGCATGCGGGGGACTTACTGAGTTGGTGGGAAATGGGGCAAAAAACCTTTATTGGGGAAATATTATACAAAAATGGGCAGGGAGGGGGTTTGGGGAAAATTGGGGTTACAGAGGTACTTGGAGGGTCAATTTTGGGGGATTGTTACAAAAAAGGGAAATTTTTTTGGGGAAGGGGGAAAAGGGATTCTGAAAGGTCGTCTGAAAGATTTTAGAATGAACTTTTTTTAAAAAACACGGTGAGAGGGGGCTAGGGAGGTCTTATGGGGCGACAGGCCATCGGCCTTTTGACACAGGGGAAAAACAACTATGATGACGTTGGAGGTGTGTCGGGAGTTGGAGGGTATAGGGGATAGGGAAAGGGTATAGGGACAATGTGATCACGGGGTTTAAAAAAGGGGATTTGCAGGAGGGGGTGGGGGACAGGGCAGTTTGGGGGGGGGGTATTTGGTGTATTGTTAGTAAGGAAGACGGGAAAGGGGCATGGGGGGAGAGATTAGCGAGGAAAGGTATTGGAGGCGGGCAGGGGGTTTTAGAAAAAAGGAAAGGGGTCCTGGATTAGATGGTCTCTTTAAACCCCCTTTTTTTTGTATAATTGGGAGACCCTAAGGGATTTTTTTTGTTAAAGTATTCAATTGGGGAAAAATGGGGGTATTGGGTAGTATGCAGAACACTGGGGTTGGGGTTTTTGGGGGAAAAAAAAAGAGGAAAGTAGGACGGTGAAGGATTATAGATTTATAATTTTTAAAGTTTGGGGTTTTTAAAGGGGGTCTTGCTAAGTTGCTGGAAAAGGCTTGAAAATGTTGGGAATGGTCTTCAAAAGGGGGGGGGGTCATGGTCAAATTGGGGGTTTTTTGAGAGTGGTGAAAAGGGGGGGGGGGGTTGGGGTACAGGTAAATGGTAGGAAAAAAAAAGGGGAAAATTTTCCAGGATAAGGGTTTGAGACGGGGATGCCCCTTTTTCCCAGGTATTGTTTTCTTGCATGCAAAATCCCTTTTATTGTTTAGTTTCAGGAGTGGCTGAGGGGAAGGGGGGGGGATGGGATAGTTGGATATGTGGGGTGATACTACGGTACTCGTGGGGATGTAAGGGGAAATTAGTGAATGGGGCGATTGTAGAGATTTTGGGGGGGGCTACTGGGATGAAAGTAAACTATGGAAATCTAAATTGTTGGAGGGGGGGTAGGGTTTGGAAGGGAAGGGGGGGAGCTATGGTGGAACAGGTGAAGATTTGTGGGGTGGGTACCAGGCGGATCCGGGGGGAGGCCCGGGGTTTAAAGCAGAGATGGTAGTCCGGGGGGAATTAAGCGAGGGGGGTTGGCAGCCCGGGGGGTGTCACATTGCAACAGAGAGTTGGGTTGTCAACTCATTAGTGTTTAGTAAACTTTGGCAAAGGGGGTGTTCCCATTATTTTTTAGGATGTGAGGGGAAATTTCAGAGGGGGGCCTTACATTATATATGGGGTTATGGGAGGGCGTGGTTAAAAAGTAAGGAAGTGGTAATGACGGGGGACAAAAAAGGGGGGGTTTGGGGCTCATCCCATTTGCAAGGCGTTTGGGAGGGGTGTTTATACTACACAAAACCCCAGGGTGGGGGGGGTATGGGAGAAAAAAGTGGGATTGGGTTGGGATGCCCGGTGGTGGAAGGGGAAGGGTCCAGGAAGTGTGAAAGGGAAAGTTGAGGCAAATCATGGGGTTAGGGGCCAGGCGGATCTCCAGAGTCTTTCCCGGGGGAGGGGGGGGGTGTGGGGGGGGTGTTGCATGGGGGAGCAACATACCCCGTGTATGATTGGGTGGGTATATGGAAAGGATTACGAAAGTTGTGGCTAAAAACCCCAAAATACGTGAATTTGTGTATAGGGGTTTTTAATGGGGACCGTTGATCGATGGGATTTTGTTCCCTTGGGGATAGGGGGGGAGGGTTTTGGATAGGGGAGGGAGGAGGATACCTGCATATATTTTTGTCCTTTATTGAGGGGTAGTACATGAATGGTTTGGGAAGGTGTTACGCAGGGTGGGGGGAAAAGGGGGTTTCAACCTTGCAGGCTTTGCTTTTTATGTGGGGGGGGTGGGAAGGGGGGGGTGAGACAGGCGGTTTTTGTAAACCCGATGGCAGACTACTTGTATGTGTCATGGGGAATGAGGGGGGGGTGGGGGAGTGTAGAAATCAGGGCTTTGGCGGTTGTTTTTTAGGGCAAAATGTAGAAATAGGGATCTTTTTGGTCGGAGGTGGGGTTCAATTTTTCTGTGGGTTATAAGGAGTTGGCGGTGGGTAGTTTTTCTAGGGGCTGTGAGGGAGGGTTTAAAAAGGGCTGGCCGGGGACAGGGAGGGGGGGTATACATGGTGGGGAAAGGCATATGAATGAAGGGGAGGGGGGAAGGGTGACAGTGGACTCTGCAGGCGTATGACACATGACTGAGGAATGCAGGGGTGTGTGGTATGATGGGAGATGGGACGGGGGGGGAACCCCATGGGGATAGGTGTCAGGGTAACCAAAGTGGATTTTCTTCATAACCTACTGGACTGGTGATGTATAGTTATAAAGGGGTAGCAAGTTCCCCCTTATAGTGTGTTTGTATGGTTTGTCTTGTATAAAAAAAAGTTTCTGTTTTTGGGGATTTTGTACATGTATTGTGGTATTACGTATTTATATACTTGTGAATTGGTATGTTTTTTTCTTACTGTGTAACTTCATTATTGGGTTTTAATGGTCAACAGTGTGTGTAGATTGTAGGGGATGGCGCTGGGGTTTTCATTATTATTATTTTTTCAATTGTTTGTTTTGTCTTTTAATTTTGTAATATAATAAAGTTTCTTCGGGTTTCCCTTTTACAATACAGACCTTAAAATGCTAAGCCATCGGGGGAGGGTTATTTTGTATCTTCTGTCATATTGTCCTTATGTCTTTTTGGGGTCCTTTTTGTGATTTATCCCTCCAGGGTTTATAAACCCCGTTTATTATCCTTTCCCCTGTTCATATTTAAGCATTGGGGGATATGTTTTTCTGATTTTTGCATTGTTTGTTTTTCTTTTTATGTTTTCTTAAGTAGGTAAATTGATCCTTTGTTGTTAAAATTTACCAAAAGGGCGGTTTGGGGCTTGTAAAAAGACAGTTTTCCACTGTGTATGCTGTTTTTGTCTTTGTCATGTGTTTTTTATTTTGTGTTTTCAATAAAATATAAAAAAAAAAAAATTCAAAAGCATCAGCCAAACCTGGCTGCTTCCCAAAGGGAGTAGCCAATGAACGATCTTGAAGAAAGACTCGAACCTCTGGGCTAAAAGACTCCAGCAGGTTATCCACCAAAATAAGCTGCACCCCGATTATCAAAATCCCAAAGACACCACTTGCCTTGTTCCACTTTTAAAAAGCCCTGGTCTGCTGTCTGACAAAATCAACGTAAGACTGACCCAGCTGCCTTCTGCCTAGTTTGAATTCCTTCCTATACTTGGCAGGAATACATTGATGCCCAAGAAAAGTTTTCACAATACGATAGTTACCAAAGTCTTCATTTGAGAATTGACGTAAACTCTGTGCCTTACCAAACAACGCAGTATGCACCAGTGAGCCCAATGAACCTCAGGCCACCTTAATGCTCGAGCCTGGTTTTCAATGCTTCGAAAAACTGTTCAGGCTCTGCTTCAACAAAAAAGAGGAACAAACTGTACTGCCCTTTGCAAACTGAAGTCATCACAGTCTGATGGAATTGTCTCCCTCCTTCTCTCTATCAAACTCCTCCTTAGCAAATGCACGCTGTTCTTTAGTTTGTTCAAGAATGAGTCTGGCTAACCGCGCCAATGAAGCAGACCTCGCCTGTAGATAATCCCACACCTGTGACTTCATAAGACTGCTGGTTTTGCTCAAGAGTTCTGCCTCCCATTATTCTGTAGATACCTTAATGGTGACCTACGGTTAACAGCTCCTGTAGCGGGAGAAACATTAGTCTGATATGCCATAGTTTCAGTTTCAATTTAGTTCTTATAATATCACGCAACTGCGACGCCGTGAGGGACCGTTGATAGTCAATACCAATAGCACGAGCAATTCGCCAACAACGCTGTAGAGAGAATTTGGGCAGGTTTTGAGAGTGTACTCAGACATTAATCCCCTGACTCGGGTAGGTGGCATTAACCTCAACGTAACACGTTGAAGCTACTATGCACGGACACTGGAATACTCACACGATAGAAAAGGCTGACATGCAAAACAAAGCCAATATGCACACAAAATGAGGGCTGACATGCAATAGCAAACCAAATTGCAGAATACTCACACAATAGCAAGGCTGACCGTAGCGGAGCGAATGCAAAGATGACACAAAATTCGTGAAGCGTTGGCAAAGGTGCAATGCCAGATAGCAAACTATCTAAATGATACAAGACTAGCTCCTGCTATAACTTCAACTCTGGGCTCAACCCTGCTTAAGTCTCAATTCAGCTCCGGACAGGCTACCCATATTACAACCACAGGTTCTAAGGCCTGTTATCCTGAGTGAAAAGGGAGCTTGGGCAAAGAAACACAGTAGAAAATGCTTTGAATTGTATTTCCTTCACCGCAATTATGAATTTTTGTATTTCTTCACCAAGTATATTTATAAGGCTTTATACAACTTATGTACACTATATATAAATAAGTAGTTGAGTGCATGCCACGGTAGTCAAGGCAAAACAACAGCCAGAGACAGAGAAACCTAAGACAACCATAGTTTTCATAGTTGCTTTTGCTGATTGCCCTGTTCTTTTGGAGATTCTGAAGAGACGTTGCGAAGGATGGTGGAAGAGTTTGGGAAAAGGTTTGTAAAAGAAGTAAATTAAAAATAAACTTATGAAAGGTAAAGGATGAAAAAAAAAAAAACCCGTAAATAAAAATTGTGGGGGAAAAAAGTATGGAGAAAAAAGTTTTTTAGAAAATTGAGAGTGGACATGTCGAACAGAGGAGTTTATAAAAGGGTAAAAAAAATGGGTGATGGGGGAGGCTTTCATATAAAAAAAAAAGTTTATTTTGGTTTTTGTTTATTTAATTTATGTTGGGCTTTTGGAACCCATGTGGGGCCCTGAACCCAAGGGTGGTGGGGGCCCCGATCCTCCGTCTGCTGGAGCCCCAGACAGCCCTTTTTGTTATTTTTTTGGGAGGAAAAGGGAAAAGAAGGGTTTAAAAAAAATTTTAATATTTTTATATTGTTATGAGGCGTGGTCTTGAAAATTGGAGGGGAAAGAGATATAGGGATATCATTTTGGTTCACACCAACACCTGGGAAAAAAATGGTGGGAAAATCCCCCAAAATTAAAAAAATAAACACAAAAGTTTTTCCTTTATTGAAACGTTTCGCCCACACGGGGGTTTTATCAAGTCACAAACAGATCTACCTGGGTGAAAGGCATGAGTATTTACAGGTGGAGAATGTTGGGTAAAAATTTGGGTCTAACCGCAAAGACAGTCTTCCGAGAAGATTGGGATAGGCAATTTAAAAAATTTAACAAAAAAAAATATAAAAAGGGAAAATTGAACAGTATTTTTAAAGACGTCCATTTTGGAATTTTAAATAGGAAAAAAGATAAATCTTTCCCTGCATAAAATTAGACAATTGAATAAGTGGGTTTTCCCCTCTTGAAAACCTTTTTCGGCCCCGTCCAATGACAAAAATCAAACATTCACCACCACAGACGAATAGAAAAAATTTTTATAAAATTTTAAAAATAACCCGTTTTGGGAAAAATCAACTCCCTGACAAAAGAATTTGAAGGGGCTTCTAAACCCTTAAATTGGCCCTTTAAAATTATAAGATTTCCTTTCAAAAAAATGTTCAGGGGGTAAATTTTTTTCTAAAATTTTGGGGAAAGTTTTTCCCGACTTAATTGGGTTTATCCCTTTAAAAAAATTGAGGGTCATCAAGGGGAAATTTTAAAGGGGAAGCTAAGAGAACTTCCCGGGGGGAGGGGAAGTGAACTACAGGGAAGGAATGAAAATACAGTTTTAAGGGCACCCAGGGAACGGACAAAAGGGGAAATGCAGATATTAATGAACAAAATGAATGGATCCGGCAACACCCACACACACATATTTTCCAAACCCCTCACCAAAGAATATTTTCACCTTTTCCCCATAAAATAAACAAAAAACACAAAATTCCTTCCCCTTGTGAAGAAGGGAAATCTTAAAGAAAGGGATAAAAAAAACCCGGGAATTCCTTTATGTGGTAAAGATAACCAGATATAATTATTACAAAATTAAAAGAAGCCCCCCACTTTTCATTATTTCAAATCATTTTTTCATCCTTCATTTTTAAAATTTTGTACCCCCCCACACCCACACAACAACACACACAACAAAACACACACATACACAAAACCCCAAAAAGTCAAACCCGGTAACAGGGTTTAGGGAAAGGGGGTGGGGGTTCAAGGAAAACCAAGGGGGTATGTAAAAACTCAACAGAGGGTTTAAAAAATATTTCCAAATTTAGGCAGGGGAAGGGCCCCAAAAAGAATGGAGGATCCAACAAATGTTTGGGTGAAAAACACAACCGAGGAGAGGGAAGAAGCTTGAACTGATACCCCAAAAGGGGTGGGACCCGACAACTTCCTTCCAGAGGGAGCAGAGATTTAAGGGGCCACCAACAAACCCTTTAACCCCAAACCATTTTAAAATTAAACAAATATGATGGAGAAGATCATCAGGAAAAGAGTGGTGGGGCACCTAGAAAGACAAAGTTTTTAAACCACCCGCACGGTTTTTGGGGAAAAACAAAGTCACAAACCCAAATGGAGTTTTATGAAAAATAACAGAAGGGAAAAACCAGAGAGAGGGGGGGTTAGGGCTGCATTTTCTTGGGCCTGGGAGGCGTTCGAACAAATTTTCCCCACAAGAGGTTAATGCGCTAGGGATCAGGGAACCCCAACAGGAAAAAGGGACTGCAATGGATCAGAGAATATCTGACAGGGGGGGGAAAAACGAGTCAAGGGAAAAGACGAGGGGTCAATGGAAAAAGGGGAGGGGTTTTCCCCGGGTCATCCCCCCGGGCCTGTACCCGTTTTAAGGGGAAAGACATAACGGGGAAAGGGGTAGACCCCGAAGTGTCCCCGTTTGCAGATTTAATGAAGAAGAAAGAATTTAAAACAGTTGAGGACTTAAAAAAAAAAGGGTAGACCGTACAAGGGGGCCCCGGCCCCGTAAAAGGCCCTTGAAAACCCCCGCCAAAAAACATGAAGATTGGGGCGCAAAGAAGACCCGTTTGGGAGGGGGAGCAGGTGGTTGACTGCAAACCTCAAATTAAGGAAAAAAAATCTTGGGGGAATTTTAATAAGACACACTCCTTTAGGCAAATATTAACAAATAACTGTTAAAACATAA
>WNWK01034046.1:0-20695 GCA_009830355.1 Cherax destructor | reverse complement strand
TGACAAAACGAGATGCTGCTTAATTTTCGTTGTCATCAGTCTACCCTAATGAAATGGCACAGACAGTGGCAGGGGTGAAGGAGAGACCGATGAAACCCATTCTAAAAACCTGCAGCTGTGATGGACTACACCTCAATATGCATTCAGTGGACAAATTGTTCCAGTGTTAATAATGCTCAGTCACTGTTCACTGTCCCAGTGTTAATACTCAGTCACTTTGTTCATTGTTCCAGTGCTAATAATACTCAGTCACTTTGTTCATTGTTCCAGTGTTTTCAATAATGCTCAAGTCACTTTGTTCATTGTTCTGTTAACAATACTGCCACTTTGTTCACGGGGTTCCAGTGTTAACAATGTTCAAGTCACTTTGTTCATTGTTCGTGACAATACTAAAGTCACTTTGTTCATTGTTCGGGGTTAAAAATATTTAAAAAGTCACTTTGTTCATTGTTCCAGTGTTAATAATACTGTCTTTTTTCCCATTGTTCAAGTGTTAACAATGCTCAAGTCATTTTGTTCATTGTTCATGTTAACAATACTAAAGTCACTTTGTTCTTGTCTCGGGAAACAAATTTTCACGTTCCATTGCCCCATTTTAAAAATATCATCACTTTTATTTTCCGTTTAACAAAATCATTACACCATTGTTCCAGTTTAAAAACAAAAAAAAGTCACTTTATTCATTGCTTCATGTTAACAATACTAAAGTCATTTTGTTCATTGTTCCAGTGTAAACAATAATCAGTCACTTTGTTCATTGTTCCGGGTTTAAAATATTCAGTCACTGTTCATTGTTCCAGTGTTAACCTTTAATAAAGTCACTTTGTTCATTGTTCCAGTGAACAATACTCAGTCACTTTGTTCATTGTTACAGTGTTAATACTCATTCATTTTGGGTTCATTGTTCCAGTGTAATAATACTCAGTCACTTTGTTCATTGTTCCAGTGTTAACAATATTCAGTCACTGTTCATTGTTCCAGTGTTAAAATACTAAAGTCACTTTATTAAAACATGTTAACAATACTAAAGTCATTTTGTTCATTGTTCCAATGTAAACAATAATCAGTCACTTTGTTCATTGTTCCAGTGTTAAAATACTCAGTCACTTTGTTCATTTTTCCAGTGTTAAAATATTCAGTCACTGTTCATTGTTCCAGTGTTAACCATTTTAAAGTCACTTTGTTCATTGTTCCAGTGTTAAAAATTTACTCAGTCACTTTGTTCATTGTTCCAGTGTTACTCGGTAAAGGGTTGTATGGGGTAGGGTAACTGCCTGGATCAAGAACCCCACCAGTATTAAAACATCCCCATAAAGTGCATGAATATAAAGATATAAGTTTGTTTAAAAGATATACATAGTACTATACACACAACAACAATAAATCTTCTGGAGGAACTGTTGACATTTTAAAGTTGTGTGCTTATAATTATTATACACCAAATGTATTGTAGTTAATCTGAACGGCAGGAATCTTGTTCCCCCCTCAATAAATAGGTACCTGGGTTTAGTAGACTGGTGTGGCCGCATCCTGGGAAAAAACTGACCTAATTTCCCAAAATGCTCGGGCATAACAAGTTTTTATATAGTAGCATGTATGTCACTGATGTCAGCTAGGCCTGTATACCTTGATCGTACAGTGGTCCCCCCGACTTACGATATTTTTCATTCCAGAATGCTGTTCAAGTGCCATTACCAAACTAATTTATCTCCATAAGAAATGATGTAAAATAGACTAGTCCTTTTAGACCCCAAAATTACACTTACAAAAGCATTTAAAAAAATAAACTTACATAAAAGGGTGAGTTTGGGGACCATCGTAGTCAGGGTACCACTGTACTTTGTAGAAATGAAGATATTATTATTATAAACAAACAGTTAATCCTAAGTAAATGCTACATTACAGACGTTCCCAAATGGAAATTTCACTTTGTCTGACTTTTTTTGTGTTATCCGAGGTAATCTACACATATGCTGCTATGTATGATAATTTAGTAACTGTATTTATGTGTACCTGTATCTGAATAAATACTTTTAATAATCTGTGGCAAATATTCCATTTTACCATTCTATTTTTTAATATCTACTGTATACCATTCTTTGCCCCTTTCTTTTATTTTTTTTTATTATACTTTTATATAAACCTGTATTATACCTTCTATATCTATTGCAATTCTTATTCCTTAGTCACATTACAAGTGACAGTCTGAGTGCTACTTTTTATTTTATAATTATCTTAGCTTAATATCTTGTTTACTTAATTTCATTCTAGCTTAGTACATAACCAATACAAAACCATATTTTATAATTGAATCATAGGTAATACAGTGGTACCTGGTTAACGAGTATTTTTCGTTCCAGAATGCTGTTCAAGTGCCATTACCAAACAAATTTATCCCCATAAGGAATGATGTAAAATAGACTAGTCCTTTTAGACCCCAAACACACTTACAAAGCATTTAAAAATTAAACTTACATAAAGGGCGAGTTTGGGACATCGTAAACCGAGGTACCAATTATCTAGTTTACCTTATTTCATTCTAGCATAATACATAACCAACACCAAACTCATTGGTGCTACCCTACTTTGTAATTTTATCTTAGTGTTTATATCTGAAATTTTTAATTTTACATATATTTCATTGTAGCTTAATACATAACCAATATGTATCAAACTCATTGGTGCTACCTTATTTTGAATTTTATCTTATTAGTTAAATCTAAATTTTATTTCATTCTAGCTAATACATAGTCAACACCAATTCCATTATGTTTACAGTCATACCGTTAACGATGGCGCGGATAGTGATAAATTCGGTTAGCGACATTTACGTCAAAATATTGACTCCATTTACGATGATTGCTTCGCTACGATGGTCCCCGGACGTCCGCGTGAGCCCAGCTGTGCACTCCAGGAGCATCAGTGCTATTGTTACAAGCGAGAGACCACACCATATATTGTAGTTAATCTGAACGGAAATCTGTTCACCCTCAATATATAGGTACCTGGGTGTTAGTAGGACTTGGGTCGCATCCTGGGACAACACCTAATTTCCGTAATGCTCTGCATAACAAGCTTATATAGTAGTATGTATGTCACTGATGTCAGCTAGGCCTGTATACCTTGATCATGTACAGTGGTACCCGACTTACGATATTTTTCATTCCAGAATGCTGTTCAATGCCATTACCAAACGAATTTATCTCCATAAGAAATGATGTAAAATAGACTAGTCCTTTTAGACCCCCAAAATTACACTTACAAAAGCATTTAAAAAAATAAACTTACATAAAAGGGTGAGTTTGGGGACCATCGTAAGTCGGGGTACCACTGTACTTGTAGAAATGAAGATATTATTATTATAAACAAACAGTTAATCCTAAGTAAATGCTACATTACAGACGTTCCCAAATGGAAATTTCACTTTGTCTGACTTTTTTGTGTTATCCGAGGTAATCTACACATATGCTGCTATGTATGATAATTTAGGTAACTGTATTTATGTGTACCTGTATCTGAATAAATACTTTTTAATAATCTGTGGCAAATATTCCATTTTACTTATTTTAATATCTACTGTATACCATTCTTTGCCCCTCTTTATTTTTTTTATTATACTTTTATATAAACCTGTATTATACCTTTATATCTATTGCAACTATTCCTTAGTGCAATTACAAGTGACAGTCTGGTGCTACTTTATTTTATAATTATCTTAGTTAATATCTTGTTTTACTTAATTTCATTCTAGCTTAGTACATAACCAATACAAAACCATATTTTATAATTGAATCATAGGTAATACAGTGGTACCTCGGTTAACGATATTTTTTCGTTCCAGAATGCTGTTCAAGTGTCATTACCAAACAAATTTATCCCCATAAGGAATGATGTAAAATAGACTAGTCCTTTTAGACCCCCAAAACACACTTACAAAGCATTTAAAAAATAAACTTACATAAAAGGGCGAGTTTGGGGACAATCGTAAAACCGAGGTACCACTGTATCTAGTTTACCTTATTTCATTCTAGCATAATACATAACCAACACCAAACTCATTGGTGCTACCCTACTTTGTAATTTTATCTTAGTAGTTTATATCTAAATTTTTAATTTTACTATATTTCATTGTAGCTTAATACATAACCAATATGTATCAAACTCATTGGTGCTACCTTATTTTTAGTAATTTTATCTTATTAGTTTAAATCTAAATTTTTATTTCATTCTAGCTTAATACATAGTCAACACCAATTCCATTATGTTTATACAGTCATACCTCGGTTAACGATGGCGTCGGATAGTGATAAATTCGGTTAGCGATACATTTTTACGTCAAAATATTGACTCCATTTACGATGATTGCTTCGGCTTACGATGGTCGTCCCGGACGCGTCCGCGTGGAGCCCAGCTGTGCGGGCACTCCAGGGAGCATCAGTGTGCTATTGTTTACAAGCGAGAGACCACCACCCACGCCACCCATGCTTTCATACCAGTATATTGTCATTATTCCACTGTTTTTAGTGCTTGCAACTGCTAAATAAGCTACCATGGGTCCAAAGAAAGCTCCTAGTGCCAGCCCTGTGGTAAAGAGGCTCAGAAATACAGTAGAACTGAAGGAGATAATAGAAAAATATGAAAGTGGAGTGTGTATCACTGAGCTGGCCAGGCTGTATGGTAAAGCCTATTCTACCATCGCTACCATTGTGGCCAAGAGAAATACACGTAAAATCAAGGAAGCTGTTGTTGCGAAAGGTGCATTTGTGATCACAAAACAGAGATCGCAAGCGCTGGAAGATGTGGAAAATTTGTTGTTGGTGTGGATCAACGAGAAACAGTTAGCAGGAGATACAGTTTCGCAGGCAATAATATGTGAAAAAGCAAGGCAGTTGCATGATGATCTCGTTAAGAAAATGCCTGCAACGAGTGCTGAAGTGAGCGAATTTAAAGCCAGCAGAGGCTGGTTTCAAAAATTTAAGAATCGAAGTGGCATACATAGTGTTGTGAGGCATGGTGAGGCAGCCAGTTGACAAAAGTGCAGCTGAAAAATATGTACAGGAATTCCAGGGGTACATAGAGGCTGAACAATTCCTCCCCCAACAAGTGTTCAATTGTGACGAAACAGGCCTGTTTTGGAAGAAAATGCCAAACAGGACCTTCATTACACAGGAGGAAAAGGCACAGCCAGGTCATAAGCCTATGAAAGACAGGCTAACTTTGATGCTTTATGCTAATGCCAGTGGTGATTGCAAAGTGAAGCCTTTACTGGTGTATCATTTTGAAAATCCCCGAGTGTTTGGCAGATGCGGTATCACCAAGTCTAACTTGTGTGTGATGTGGAAGTCTAACAAAAAGGCATGGGTCACAAAGGACATTTTCTTAGAGTGGTTCAATGGCGTGTTTGGGCCCAGTGTGAAGAAATATCTCCAGGAAAATAATTTGCCACTTAAGTGCCTCCTGATAATGGACAATGCTCCTTGTCATCCTCCAAACTTGGTAGAGAAAATTGTGGAGGACTTTAAATTCATCAAAGTGAAGTTCTTGGCCCCTAATACCACTCCTCTCCTCCAGCCCATGGACCAGCAGGTCATTTCAAACTTTAAAAAACTCTACACCAAAGCAATGTTTCAAAAGTGCTTTGATGTGACCACAGACATGAATATAACCCTAAGAGACTTTTGGAAAAACCATTTCCATATCCTGCATTGTGTACACCTTATAGGTAAGGCTTGGGAGGGAGTGACTACCAGGACTTTGAACTCTGCCTGGAGAAAATTGTGGCCAGACTGTGTCCTAGAGAGGGATTTTGAAGGTTTTGGGGCTGAGCCTCAGAACCCTGAGCCTGAGCCTGTTGTGGAAGAAATTGTGGAACTGGTTAAGTCCATGGGGTTGGAGGTGACTGGTGAGGATGTGGAACAGTTGGTGGAGGAGCACAAGGAAGAGCTAACAACTGAAGATCTGCAAGAGCTTCAACAGCAACTGCAACAAGAGACCACAGGTCAGGACAATGGTTCAGAGGAGGAGGTGGAACAGAGATGGAAGAAGGTGCCTTCTTCAGTGATTAAGGAGATTTGTGGAATGTGGAGCAGGGTGCAAGGCTTTATGGATGAATATCACCCTAACCATGCTGGCAACCTGTACAATGACACAGTGGTGTCCCATTTCAGGGATGTGTTAAAGAATCGCCAGACACAGAGCTCCCTGGACAGATTTTTGGTTAGAGAGGGGTCCAGTGACTCTCAACCTGGTAATAGTGGCATTAAAAGAAAAAGGCCAGTAACCCCAGTAAAGAACTTGCCACCTGCAGTGTTAATGGAAGGGGATTCCCCTTCCAAACACTAGCATTATATACTCCATCCTTTCCCCTCCTTCCGTCCTCCACACATCAACAACTCTTCAATAAATGTAAGTGACATGTTATTGTACTATATTTACATGTATTTCTTTAATGTTCATTAAATTGTGTATTATTTAATGTTAAAAAGTTCTAAAAAATATTTTATTTTACTACTTTTGGAAGTATGGAACGGATTAATTTTATTTCCATTATTTCTTATGGGGAAAATTGTTTCGGATAACGATTCATTTGGTTACAGATACGCTCTCTCTGACGGATTAATATCGTTAACCGAGGTATGACTATGTTACTATACTCTATTTGACCAATGTGCATTAGTTATATACAGTGGTACCTCGAGTTACGATGGTCCCCAAAATCGCCCTTTTATGTAAGTTTATTTTTTTAAATGCTTTTGTAGGTATATTTTTGGGGGTGTAAAAGGACTAGTCTATTTTACATTATTCCTTATGGGGATAAATTCGTTTGGTAATGGCACTTGAACAGCATTCTTGAACGAAAAAATATCGTAACTCGAGGTACCACTGTACTTGTCCAAACATCCCGTTACTAAAAATATCAGTACTAGAACTCACCACACTATACAGTGGACCCCCGAGTAACGAACAAACTTCATTCCAGAAGCCTGCTCAAGTGCCATTACCGAACGAATTTACTCCCTTAAGAAATAATGTCAAGTAGGTTAGTCCATTTCAGACCCCCAAAAATACACTTACAAAAGCACTTACAATATTATACTTGCATAATTGTACGATTTCCAGGGTGTTAGTAACTCGGGGGTCCACTATACATGATATAATAAAATTACTATTTAACCTAAATGATGAATGATCACGTCGACCCTGATCTAAACCTATTTAATCTAACACCCAATCAAAATTTACTGGAAAGTAACTGCCTCTACTATACAGCATCACAAGCCCACATTGTCCTAAACACTACTAAAAGTATAACAGTTCTTAACTACAACGTCCGATCCTTAACCCTTTCAGGGTTATTGACGTACTAGTACGGCTTACGCCCTGGGGTTATTGACGTACTAGTACGCCTAAATTCTAGCGCCCTCAAATCAAGCAGAAACAGGCTGTTAGGCCTATATGTGATAGAATGGGTCTGTGTGGTCAGTGTGCGCAGTATAAAAAAATTCCTGCACCACACAGTGCATAATGAGGAAAAAAAACTCTGACTGTGTTTTTGGTTTAAAACAGCGACTTTGCAGTCTATTTTCGTATGGTATTTATTGATGTATTCTCGTTTTCTTGGTCTCATTTGATAGATTGGAAGATTTATTACAGAAATGGAGATGATTTTGATTGGTTTGACAACGACAAGTACTTTGAAATTGAGCTCAAAGTAGCGAAAATGTTCGATTTTTGACGATGTTCAAAAGTAAACAAATCACACCATGCATCCAATACACATCAACTGGCGAGTCTAATATTCATGCACAAGTGCTCTAATGTTATTTATACTATTTTTACAATGATGTAGTTGTATACATAACAGTAAATCTTCTATTTTTTTGTGAGAATAAAAATTCAAAATGAAAAGCAAAAGTAATGTAAGAGGGGCTTGGAAACGTAACTAATGAACAGAGAAGACGTTATTTTAGTGCCAGGAATGTCTGCCCTGTTTATTCTGGACCCTATTTAGAAATTGGCATTGTTTGAAATTTGTGTGAAATTGGCCAAATCGCCGTTTTCCGACCACTATTTTGGGTAGTTGTAATTGGTAAATAGGTGGTTTCTTGTACTCACTCGATAGAAGAAATGGAGTTCTAGCGAAATAGCTATAATTTTATTTGACTGAAACATTGGAATTTGCCGAAAATAGGGCTCAAAGTGGGCGAAATCGCCGATGCGTAAATGTCATGGCTACCGCCAACTTCACAAAAGCATAATTCCTTTAGTTTTCGATCAAATTTCATATTTTTTGTGGCGTTATGATCAGAAAAAGATTCTCTATCATTTCATAAGAAAAAATATTATTTTTTTTTTAATTCTTGGACCCTGAGAACGAGTTTCGGAGACCCCCCTTGGACACTGAAAGGGTTAAGCAAACACTATGATGACCTCCTTGCCCTCCTTGATTCCCTAAAGACAACCTTCACATGTATTGTTCTTACTGAAACATGGCTTAAGCAGGATACAGTAGATATCTACTCGCTACCAGGATACACAGCAATACACAACTGCAAACCACACCAAATTTTGGAAAAAAAATTGGAAAAAAAAAAAATTATTTTTTTCTTGTGAAATGATATAGAATCTTTTTCCGATCATAACGCCACCAAAATTATGAAATTTGATCGAAAACTAACGGAATTATGCTTTCGCGAAGTTAGAGGTAGCCATGACACTTACGCATCGGCGATTTTGCTCACTTTGAGCCCTATTTTCGACAAATTCCAATGTTTCAGTCTATTAAAACTATAGCTATTTCGATAGAACTCCATTTTTCTATCGATTGAGTACAAGAAACTGCCTATTTACCAATTTCATCTACCCAAAATAGTGGTCAGAAAATGGCAATTATCCAATTTCACACAAATTTCAAACGATGCCAATTTCAAAATAGGGTCCAGAATAAACAAGGCAGACATTCCTGGCACTAAAATAACATGTTCTCTGTTCATTAGTCACGTCTCCAGGCCCCTGTTCCATTACTTTTGCTTTTCATTTTGAATTTTTATTCTCACAAAAAATAGAAGATTTACTGTTATGTATACAACTGCATCATTGTAAAAATGGTACAAATAATATCAGAGCACTTGTGCATGAATATAAGACTCGCCAGTTGATGTGTATTGAGGCATGGTGTGATTTGTTTACTCTTGAACATCGTCAAAAATCGAACATTTTCGCTACTTTGAGCTCAATTTCAAGGTACTTGTCATTGTCATACCAATCAAAATCATCTCTATTTCTGTAATATATCTTCCATTCTATCAAATGAGACCAAGAAAACGAGAATACATCAATATATACCATACGAAAATCGACTGCAAAGTCGCTGTTTTAATCGAAAAAAACGGTCAGAGTTTTTTTCCTCTCATTATGCAGTGTGTACTGCAGGATTTTTTTTATACTGCGCACACTGACCACACAGACCCATTCTTTCATATGTATGCCTACCAGACGTTTTCTGCTTAAATTGAGGCCGCTAGAATTTGGGCGTACTAGTACGGCACCAACCCCTGCTCGTAAAATGTACTAGTACGGCACCGACCCCCAAAGGGTTAAGACTCCCATAACAATCGGGGCCATTTACCGGATGCCTCATACAAACATCCCAAATTTTAGTGATCAACTAAAAATGCTAATAACAAACAACCAAATGAACAAACACCACCTTATCTTAGCTGGAGACTTCAACATCAACCTTGGCCTACCAGATGACCAGCCAGTAACTGATTTCATCAACAATATGAACAACACACTTCTCATACCAACAATAACCAAACAAACCAGGCTTACCGAGACGAGTGCAACCATAATCGACCATATATGGACCAATATCCTAGCCCCCCTTAAATCAGGGATAATAACAGACAGCACTACAGACCACTACCCCACCTTCCTCTTAACAAACATTAGTAAACAACCCCTAGAATACACCAAAGTTTCATTTAGACTCCATGACCAGGCATCAATAAATAACTTCACAGCAGAGCTAGAGACGGTTGACTGGGCTATAGAATTTTCAAACGCCAAGGGTATTGACAATTGGACAGACAACTTTCTTAATAAATTACATAGACTATAGTACAACAAACATTTTCCTATAAAAATGAAACAGATTACGAATAAATGGCTAGGTTGCCCATGGCTAACAGCTTACTAAAATCCATTAACAAGAAACATCAATATGAAAAGCAATATAGATGGGGATTCATACATAAAGAGTTTATTAAACACTATTCATCAGTTCTCACCAAACTAATAAAAAAAGCCAAACAATTGTACTACTCCAGGAGATTCACTGAAACAAGAGGAGATATAAAAAAGACCTGGAAAACACTCTCACAGATTATGGGCACCCACAAACTGAAAAACTAGGGATATTGTCCTAACTAAACCAAATGAAACACCACTACAGCCTATTGATACAGTAAACAAGATAAATGACTTCTTCTCAACCATAGGATCAAATCTTGCCAGTAAAATCCCAGATACCAATGCCCGAGCAAGTAATTACCTAGATGGGAATTTCCCATCCTCCTTCTATCTTGCACCTACTGAACCCACTGAAGTCACCATAATAATCAAGTCACTTAAAAATAAATCAGGGAATCTGTCTCAAGTCCCACCATTAATATACAAACGAGCCGCTCATGTCCTTTCACATGCTATTTCATTACTTTTTAACAAATCACTAGAAACTAGCACTTTCCCGACACTACTCAAAACAGCAAGGGTTACAACAATACAAAAAGGTGGTGACCCCACAGACGTAAACAACTATAGGCCAATATCAAACTTACCGTTGCTATCCAAAATCTTTGAGAAACTTTTGCACAAGAGATTATACTCGTTTATAATGACACAAAGCATACTCAACCCCTGCCAATTTGGCTTCAGGAAAAATAAAAGCACTAACGATGCAATAGTAAAAATGATAGACCTGCTTTACACAGCACTGGAAAATAAGGAATATCCATTAGGAATTTTTATTGACCTAAGGAAAGCTTTCGACACAGTAAACCACGGCATCCTACTCCACAAACTTGACCACTATGGAATGAGAGGTCATTCACTTGCATACTTCAAATCTACCTCACTAATAGGTATCAGTATGTCACCATTAAAGACACATCCTCCACGACACGACCACTTGACACCTGAGTATACTGCAGGGAAGTGTCCTTGGTCCCCTGCTCTTCCTCTTATACATCAATGATCTTCCCAATGTATCACAACACCTGAAACCAATACTCTTTGCTGACGACACAACTTATGTCATCTCCCACACAAATCTTGCCACACTCAACACCATTGTTAACGATGAATAAATAAAAATATCAACATGGATGACAGCCAATAAACTTACACTCAACACTGATAAGACCTTCTATATTATGTTTAGCAACAGAGCAGGTGATGCACAATTAAACATTAAGATCAACACTACTCCTATTGCTAAACATAATGAGGCCAAATTCCTGGGCCTTCACCTTGACAGCAGCCTGAAATTCAGCACCCATATCCAACACATACCAAAGAAAGTGTCCAAAACTGTGGGGATCCTCTCTAAGATACGGTATTATGTACCACAATCAGCCCTATACTATTCACTCGTCTATCAATACCTCACATATGCCATTTGTGCATGGGGATCAATAGCAATTACCCACCTAAAGCCAATAATAACCCAACAAAAAGCCGCAGTAAGAATTATCACGCAATCCAACGCTAGGCAGCACACCCCCCCACTCTTCATAGACCTAAACCTACTCACTGTTCAGAACATCCATACTTACTACTCTGCTATCTACATTTATAGAACCTTAAATTCTAACTTTAACCCTGAGCTAAAACACTTTCTTGACAGTTGTGACAGGACACATAGACATAATACCAGACACAAACATCTCTTTGACATTCCCCGTGTCCGACTAAATCTATACAAAAATTCAATGCGCATAAAAGGGCCTAAAATCTGGAACTCCCTGCCTGAAAACTCTAGAACTGCAGACACAACCTCCATTTTCAAAAGCACCGTTAAAAAACATCTTATCTCACTTACGCACCCAACCAGTAGCTAACCACATGAAAACTACTTTATCTTGCTTTTTGTAACAGAGATAGGAAGGTCAGACATAGGGTGTGCCTCCCAGGAGCTGGTATTGGTGACATAGTCAGCAGGTTGGATAATATTGTGTCAGGTAATGGGAACAAGCCCATCATCTGTCTTAGTGCTGGTGGAAATGACATTGGGAAGGGCAGAAGACAGGAGCTACTAGGTAAGTACAGGTCAGCCATAGAAGTAGTTAGGTCTAAGGGAGGGATCCCAATCATATGTAGCATTTTGCCTAGAAAGGGAGTGGGCAATGAATGGATGTCTAGGGCAATTGGTATAAATTGCTGGATAGACAGCTACGGCAAGGAACTTGCAATTCCATTCATTGATAACTGGGACAAATTCTATGGCAAACATGATATGTATGCAAGGGATGGGGTTCATCTCTCTGGGGCTGGAGTGGTTGCATTAGCCGATTCGATTGAGGGGGTCATTGGAGACTTGTCTAGGACTTTAAACTGATAGATTATAGAGGTATGGGTGTTTGTGGGAAACAATCAGGCTGTAGTATTAGGCCTGGAAACAGCAGATATTACCAGGATACCTAAGGGATATGTTTAAAAGACAATATTCAAAATAAAGTTGCTAGTAAAGGCAAAGCAATTGATCAACAAACAAAGAGAGATAGTAGAGGGCAACGAGTGACTAGCTCCCTTAAGGTTTACTATACAAATAGTAGGAGTCTAAAAAATAAGATAGATGAGCTAAGATTACTTGCAAGTGCAGGTAATATAGATATTATTGCTATAACAGAGACCTGGTTCAACCTGAAAGATAGAGAAATGCCTTCCGAGTGCAACATACAGGGTTATAAACTATTCCACACTGATAGGGTCAACAGGAAGGGTGGTGGAGTGGCGATGTATGTCAGAGATAATTTAAATTGTTGTGTTAGACAAGATATAAGATTAGAAACATGGGACACAGAATCGGTTTGGTTATAGTTTCTAGATGGTCGTGAAAAATTAATTTTGGGTGTGATTTACAGGCCCCCAAGCCTGGATAGGGAGCGCAGTAAGCTGCTATGGGACGAAATTCATAAGGCGCCTAGATATGAAAATGTTGTGTTAACCCTTTGACTGTTTCGGTCGTATATATACATCTTACGAGCCAATGTTTCGGACGTATTTATACGCCTAAATTCTAGCGGCCTCAAATCAAGCAGGAGAAAGCTGGTAGGCCCACATGTGAGAGAATGGGTCTGTGTGGTCAGTGTGCGCAGCATAAAAAAAATCGGGCAGCCACTGGTGCATTGTGGGAACACCATTTCAGTAGTCCTTGTTCAGCATGCCTAGCGGTAAGAATTATTTGATTCCTTGGCGCATCTGGGACATTTCTCTTCCTCAATGATAGTTCTAACACAGATGGAAGTGTCTCTGAAGATAAATTTCATGGTTTTGAGGAGTTTGTGACCGAAAGCAATGCCCAGGATACCAGAAGGAAGGAAGGAAGAAAGAAAGTAAGTAAGGAAGGAGAGATGTGAGGAAGGAATGAAGGAAAGAAGAGATGAGAGGAAGGAAGGAAGGAAAGAAGAGATGAGAGGAAGGAAAGAAGAGATGAGAGGAAGGAAGGAAAGAAGTAAGGAAGGAGGAAAGGAAGAAGGAAGGAAGTAAGAAAGAAAGAAAGAAAGAAAGGAAGGAAGGAAGGAAGAGATGAGAGGAAAGAAGGAACAAAAGAAGTAAGAAAGTAAGGAAGAAATAAAGGAAAGAATGAAGGAAGAAAGGAAGGAAGGCAGGAAGGAAGAGATGAGAGGAAGGAAGGAAGGAAATATGTAAGAAAGGAAGGAATGAAGGAAAAAAGGAAGGTAGGTATGAAGGAAAGGAAGGAGGTTGTGGAGAAGAGGACATGTGTCCCCTTTTGTGTTGACAGGTTGACAGGCAGTGTGGGATGGTGAGTAATGGTATAATATGTCATTTTGACAGCTGCCTTACCCTGACTCAGCAAATTTAGATGTCTCACCCTCCCCCCCACACACACACACACACACGGTGGCCTGATGGCTAAAGCTCTCGCCTGATGCACGGAGGGCCCGGGTTCAATTCCCAGCGGGGCGGAAACATTTCGAAGTGTTTCCTTACACACACACACACACACATACATACAACAGTCCTAGTGTCAAATCGACATGTGCCTAGGACAAAATGGTAACTAACACACACACACACACACACATAGTTTGGAGCTTTGAAGTGCTAATTGCAGTTGATGGAAAGTGTCTAGTCATTATATATGTGTATACAGTGGTACCTCGACTTACGATATTAATCCGTCAGAGAGGGCATATTTTAAGGCGAAACAATCGTTACACGAATCAATTTTCCCCATAAGAAATAATGGAAATAAATTTAATCCGTCCAAGACTTCCAAAAGTAGTTAAATAAAATATTTTTTAGAACTTTTTGACATTAAATAATACAGAATTTAATGAATAATACCTAAATACACATGTAAATATTGTACAATAACATGTCACTTACATTTATTGAAGAGTTGTTGATGTGTGGAGGACGGGAGGAGGGGAGAAGGTGGAGTAGTATGCTAGTGTTTGGAAGGGGAATCCCCTTCCATTAACACTGCAGGTACCAAGTCCTTTTCTGGGGTTACTTCCCTTTTTCTTTTAATGCCACTAGGACCAGCTTGAGAGTCACTGGACCTCTTTCTAACAATAAATTTGTCCAGGGAGCTCTGTGTCTGGCGATTCTTTAACACATCCCTGAAATGACACACCACTGTGTCATTGTACAGATTGCCAGCACGGCCTGCAACAGCATGGTTAGGGTGATATTCATCCATATATGCTTGCACCTTGCTCCACATTCCACAAATCTCCTTAATCACTGAAGAAGGCACATTCTTCCATTTTTGTTCCACCTCCTCCTCCTCCTCTGAACCATTGTCCTGACCACTGGTCTCTTGTTCCAGTTGCTGTTGAAGCTCTTGTAGATCTTCAGTGGTTAGCTCTTCCTTGTGCTCCTCCACCAACTGTTCCACATCCTCACCACTCACCTCTAACCCCATAGACTTGCCCAATTCCACAATTTCTTCCACAACAGGCTCAGGCTCAGGCTCATGCTCAGGGTTCTGAGGCTCAGCCCCAAAACCTTCAAAATCTCTCTCTAGGACACAGTCTGGCCACAATTTTCTCCAGGCAGAGTTCAAAGTCCTGGTAGTCACTCCCTCCCAAGCCTTACCTATAAGGTTTACACAATGTAGCATATGGAAATGTTTTTTCCAAAATTCTCTTAGGGTTATATTCATGTCTGTGGTCACATCAAAGCACTTTTGAAACATTGCTTTGGTGTAGAGTTTTTTTAAAGTTGGAAATGACCTGCTGGTCCATGGGCTGGAGGAGAGGAGTGGTATTAGGGGGCAAGAACTTCACTTTGATGAATTTAAACTCCTCCACAATTTTCTCTACCAAGTTTGGAGGATGACAAGGAGCATTGTCCATTATCAGGAGGCACTTAAGTGGCAAATTATTGTCCAATAGATATTTCTTCACACTGGGGCCAAACACGCCATTGAACCAATCTAAGAAAATGTCCTTTGTGACCCATGCCTTTTTGTTAGACCTCCACATCACACACAAGTTAGACTTGCTGACACCGCATCTGCCACACACTCGGGGATTTTCAAAAAGATACACCAGTAAAGGCTTCACTTTGCAATCACCACTGGCATTAGCACAAAGCATCAAAGTTAGCCTGTCTTTCATAAGCTTATGTCCTGGCTGTGCCTTTTCCTCCTGAGTAATGTAGGTCCTGTTGGGCATTTTCTTCCAAAACAGGCCTGTTTCATCACAATTAAACACTTGTTGGGGGAGGAATTGTTCAGCCTCTAGGTACTCCTGGAATTCAGGCACATATTTTTCAGCTGCACTTTTGTCACAACTGGCTGCCTCACCATGCCTCACAACACTATGTATGCCACTTCGATTCTTAAATTTGTAAAACCAGCCTCTGCTGGCTTTAAATTCGCTCACTTCAGCACTCGTTGCAGGCATTTTCTTAACGAGATCATCATGCAACTGCCTTGCTTTTTCACATATTATTGCCTCCGAAACAGTATCTCCTGCTGTTATGGGGTATTATGGACTTGTTATAGGGGCTATGGAACCCAGCATGTATTGTTGTAATTAAATAACATGAATGCCTAATTATATTGAATTAATCAGAAGTACTGCTTAGGGGAGTTTAAAAGGCTTGGCCATCCTTATAAACTTAAGAGCTGAATTACCTGATTTCTCAATATAATAGGTTATATAAAATATAAATACACATTTTTATTTAGTACTAGTTATAAGTTGCATGTCTCATTGTAATAACATAAGATATATTGAGAGTACATGTGGAGATGTGCAAAGTGATGTGTTTATGTTTGAGGGGGAGGAGCTTAGAGAGACTCTGGCTTCCCACAATTCCTTCCTGGAGTAAACATGGCTGCTGGAGTGAGCTGGTATGGTTAATGCTGATCTTAACTTGGCTTCAGGGCTGAATGAGTGCCCAAAAGGTAATAGGGAGGGTTGTAGATCGATGTTACCATTATATTCTGTGATCTTCAGTGTATCAAGACACTGGAGGATTAAGAAATGTTGAGAAAAAAAGAGTTGAAGATGCAGCAGCTAAACCTGAGTAAGTATCTTTTAGCCTATAAATGTCCTCCTTTTACCCTAAGACCTTTTAAGTAAATACCCTATGCTAGTACATGTAGAACCTTGATGATAAATAGGGGAAAATAACATAACACTTGCTAACTGTTTCTCGTTGATCCACACCAACAACAACCTTTCCACATCTTCCAGCACTTGTGGTCTGTGTTTTGTGATCACAGATGAACCTTTTGCAACAACAGCTTCCTTGATTTTACTTGAATTTTTCTTGGCCACAATGGTAGCGATGGTAGAAAAGGGTTTACCATACAGCCTGGCCAGCTCACTGATACGCACTCCACTTTCATATTTTTCTATTATCTCCTTCTTCAGTTCTATCGTACATGTATTTCTGTTCCTCTTTGCCACAGGCTTAGCACTAGGATCTTTCCTTGGATCTATGGTAGCTTATTTAGCAGTTGCAAGCACTAAAAACAGTGGAATAATGACAATATACTGGTATGAATGCGTGGGTGTGGGTGGGTGGTCGCTCTTGCTTGTAAACAATAGCACACTGACGCTCCCTGGAGTGCGCGCTCAGCTGGGCGCCAAGCGGACACGTCCGGTACGAATGTCGTTACACGAAGCAAACATCGTAAATCGCAATCAAATTTTTTACATTATAAATATCAGTACTCGAAAATAACATAAGATGATAGCATCGTAACACGGGGTATGACTGTATATATTATAGAACAATAGTAATAAACAATTTTTTGGTTGGTGTAAACAAGTTTTGTAAACAATATAATGATACTAATGTTTGTGCGATTATTGTGTTGCATACAACGAGTGTATATATATACATTGCACCTTACTTTGGTCTCACAGGCCACATAAGTTATGTAAAAAAATAAAATAGTTAAAAAAACAAGAAACCTAAGAAAGGAAGTAAACCAAAGTTTACCGGGTGAGCGGCATTCGCCGCTGTTGCCATACGCGGCTCATTTTTTGCCAACTTTACACCTCTATATCTCGGTAAATACTGATCGCAAAAATTTTTTGGGGGGGATTTAAACAATCAGAAAAATAATCTTAACATTTTGATAAGAAATTTTTTTTTTTTTTTTTTCGAATATTTCCCGACATAGAATGACAGTTTCAGAGAGGGGCCTCCGACAGTCAAAGGGTTATTGGGAGATTTTAACTTTAGACAAATTCATTGGAACAATGTGACAGGTAATCTTGAGTCTAGTGACTTTCTTGATACGGTTCAGGATTGTTTTTTAAAACAGTTTGTGACAGAACCAACTAGAGGTAGCAACTTGCTTGATTTGGTTCTTGCTAACAAAGAATCACTAATTAATAATCTTGAGGTTAATGAAGAGCTTGGGGAAAGTGATCACAAATCACTTTGTTTCAATATACAGTGGTACCTCGACTTACGATGGTCCCCAAACACACCCTTTTATGTAAGTTTATTTTTTTAAATGCTTTTGTAAGTGTAATTTTGGGGGTCTAAAAGGACTAGTCTATTTTACAACATTTCTTAAGGAGATAAATTCGTTTGGTAATGGCACTTGAACAGCATTCTGGAATGAAAAAATATCGTAAGTCGAGGTACCACTGTATCATGGAATTACCCAGGTAACTGTAATCAAGTCCTTGTTCCAAACTTTCGCTTAGCCGATTTCATGGGGCTGAGAAATTACCTAGGTGGGCTAAATTGGGATGACCTGACTATGGATCAGGTAGGTGGTTTTGGTTGCCAATATGACGTTTTCCAGAGCATAGTTCTAGCTGCCCAGACAACTTTTGTTCCGAGTAGGGAAATTAGATCTAACAAAAATTATCCTAAATGGATGAACAATAGATTAAAACATCTCATTGGTCAAAAGAGAGGCATATATAGGCGTATCAAAAGAGGGGATGAACAGATAAGAAATCAATATTTTCAATTAAACAGAGAAATAAAAAAAGGAATAAGAAAAGTAAAATGGGATTATGAGGCTAAGGTCGCAAGGGATTCGAAGACTAACCCAAAAGGGTTATTTCAGGTATACAGAAATAAGATTAGGGACAAGATAGGCCCACTTAAGAGTAACTCAGGACAGATCACGGAGGATCAGGAAGATACTAGCGGAATACCAGAAATAATAAATTATGTTGAACAGGAAGATAATAGACTATGCTCGATTGGGGTAACTAGTGACATGGTCCTCAAACAAATAGAGAAATTAACACCTAACAAATCCCCAGGCCCTGATGAACTATTTGCAAGAGTTTTAAAGGAATGTAAAAAGGAACTTAGCAAACCTCTGGCATATCTTTTCAATATATCACTACAAACTGGCATAGTGCCAGACAAGTGGAAAAGGGCAAATGTAATACCTATTTACAAGGCAGGTGACAGGTCCTTAGCTTCGAACTATAGACCAATAAGCCTTACCTCCATAGTTGGTAAATTTATGGAATCAATAATTGCCGAGGCAATCTGTAGCCATCTTGAAAAGCATAAATTGATTAATGAATCTCAACACAGTTTTACTAAGGGGCGTTCCTGTCTTACGAATTTACTAACTTTTTTCACTAAGGTATTTGAGGAGGTAGATCATGGTAATGAATATGATATTGTGTATATAGACTTCAATAAGGCTTTCGATAAAGTTCCACATCAGAGGCTACTGAGGAAACGTAAGGCACACGGAAAAGGAGGTGAAATTTTTTCCTGGGTAGAGGCATGGTTGACAAATAGGCAGCAGAGAGTTTGCATAAATGGAGAGAAATCAGAGTGGGGGCACGTCTCAAGCGGTGTTCCACAGTGGTCAGTTTTGGGCCCCCTGTTGTTTACAATTTACATAAACGACATAGATGAGGGAATAAATAGCAACATAGGCAAATTTCCTGATGACAACAAAATAGGCCGTCCAATTCATTCTAATGAGGACATTAGAGCACTCTAGGATAATCATCCTGGAGTGAATAGACTGATGCAGTGGTCATAGAAGTGGCAGATGCAGTTTAATGTAGACAAATGCAAAGTTCTAAATGTTGGGCAGGGCAATAACCATGCCACATATAAACTGAATAATGTAGATCTTATTACTTGTGATTGCGAGAAGGATTTAGGAGTTCTGGTTAGTAGTAATCTTAAACCAAGACAACAGTGCATAAGTGTTTGCAATAAAGCTAACAGAATCCTTGGCTTCATATCTAGAAGTATAAATAATAGAAGTCCTCAGGTTGTTCTTCAACTCTATATATATTTGGTTAGGCCTCATTTAGATTATGCTGCACAGTTCTGGTCACCGTATTACAGAATGGATACAAATGCACTAGAAAACGTACAGAGGAGGATGACAAAGTTGATCCCATGTATCAGAAATCTTCCCTATGAGGATAGACTGAGGGCCTTGAATCTGCACTCTCTAGAAAGGCGTAGAATTAGGGGGGATATGATTGAGGTGTATAAATAGAAAACAGGAATAAAGAAAGGGGATGTAAATAGCGTGCTGAAAATATCTAGCCAAGACAGGACTCGCAGCAATGGTTTCAAGTTGGAAAAGTTCAGATTCAAGAAGGATATAGGAAAGCACTGGTTTGGTAATAGAGTTGTGGATGAGTGGAACAAACTCCCGAGTACCGTCATAGAAGCTAAGACGTTGTGTATTTTTAAAAATAGGTTAGATAAATACATGAGTGGGTGTGGGTGGGTGTGAGTTGGACCTGATTTGCTTGTACTACTAGGTCGGATGCGGTACTAATTCCTTAAGTGGAAGTGACCTGACTACCTGCAGAGGGTTATTTCCAGGTGGGTGTGAGTTGGTCCTGACTAGCTTATCTTACTAGGTCAGATGCAGTGCTCCTTCTTTAAGTGCATGTAACCTGACCTGGCTGGGTCAGGGCATTGGCTTAAGCTGGTTGGAGACTTGGACCTGCCTCGCATGGGC
>WNWK01034045.1:0-20697 GCA_009830355.1 Cherax destructor | reverse complement strand
GGTCACCTTGTAGTTGTCTTGTCAACTTGTGGTCACCTTGTAGTTGTCTTGTCAACCTGTGGTCACCTTGTAGTTGTCTTGTCAACCTGTGGTCACCTTTTAGTTGTCTTGTCAATCTGTGGTCACTTTTTAGTTGTCTTGTCAACCTGTGGTCACCATGTAGTTGTCTTGTCAACCTGTGGTCACCTTGTAGTTGTCTTGTCAACCTGTGGTCACCTTGTAGTTGTCTTGTCAACCTGTGGTCACCATGTAGTTGTCTTGTCAACCTGTGGTCACCTTGTAGTTGTCTTGTCAACCTGTGGTCACCTTGTAGTTGTCTTGTCAACCTGTGGTCATCTTGTAGTTGTCTTGTCAACATGTGGTCCTCTTGTAGTTGTCTTGTCAACCTGTGGTCACCCTGTAGTTGTCTTGTCAACTTGTGGTCACCTTGTAGTTGTCTTGTCAACATGTGGTCACCTTTTAGTTGTCTTGTCAACAACTAAAAAGTGATCTATCTGTGGTCCCTCTATAAACATGCACGTCCTGAAGTCTACCCATCGGTCTTTCATGTACCAATACATGGTCCAACAAACTACTGTCATTACGCTATATGTCATAAGTAGTATACTTATTTATCCTTACTTCCTTAAAATATGCATTACCTATAAGCAAACCCCTTTCTATACAAAAGTTTAATCATAGCCCCCCCCCACCATTTTCATTTATACCTGGGCCCTGGCACCCCAAACTTACCTACCACACTGTCGATTTTTTTTTACACAATTTTCCTAAAGGAAGAACATATAAATTAATAATATAATAATTGTTCATTAAAATGTGATGCTACTTAGACCCTTCGAGAAATTTTAAGTGAAGGAGAGTGTAGAACAGCAGGAGAGTGACGTGGAGAGGGAAGACACCATAATGAATTTGATGTGTGAACACTGGACTGAATTTTGCAATGTAATCAGGCGTTCTCGAAGGTCAATTGGTGTATATCGGCCTCAATCCATAATTTAGAAATTTCTGACACGTTCCTGCTGAACAATTGGGATAAACAGTGTGTGTGGAAAACCCTTACTATTCGGTAACAAGGACGGAAAAATAGAGGACTCCAATCCTTCCCAGCAACACACCTTAGCTAAGTGACACTTACCCATAATGTACAGTAATTTTTGCATTGGCCATCGTAAATTCTAGCTGTTAGGGTACGGTTAGGGTGTGTTCCATCAACACTGACTTCCTGTGACAAATGGTAAGTTAATGTGTATAAAATTTATTGTTCTAATGATATGGTTAGGTGAAAACCTTCCTTAGTCTCTAAAAATATTCCCATTAATCATTTCTAACAGTCAGGACCTAAAATTATATGCAGTCCACACAACTTTAATTTACCAGAGTAACTGGTTTCAATATTGTAATTATTAATTTAATGTTAGGTCTAGATTTTTGTGAGAGTGGTAGGGAGTGGGCATCGAGAGAGTGACAATTCGGCGACCTTCTGTGAATAAGTCACACTTACCTTACCCAAATTACTTGCAAGTAATAATTCAGTTAATACCCTGTATACCTTCTGCAGGTAATTTCCCACACACACACACCCTCTCTAACCGTTTATCCTACTTTAGCTTTTAGGTCCCGTACCACAATTACTCTCTCTCCTCTACACTCCTCTCTTCTCCAGGTGCATACACACTTATTATAACCCACTTTTTGCATCCAACCTTTATTTTAATCCACATAATCATCGAATTTATACATTTATATTCCCTCTTCCATAACTGATCCTTCAACATTATTGCTACACCTTCCTTAGCTCAAACTCTCTCAGATACTCCTGACTTAATCTCATTTATTTATCCCTGCCAAGATTCCTCTTCCCCCTTCAGCTTTGTTTCTCTTAGAGCTATTACATCCAACTTATTTTTATTCATGACACTAGCAATTATCTCTTTCTTATCATCTGCACTACATCCTCGCATATTCAAACATCCCAGTTTTAAAAAGTTTTTCTTCTTGTCTTTTTTAGTAATTTATACAGGAGAAGGGGTTACCAGCCCATTGCTTCCGGCATTTTAGCCGCCTCCTACGACACGCATGGCTTACAGAAGAAAGATTCTTTTCCACGTCCCCATGAAGATGTGAGGAAATAAACGAGCAAGAACTATTTAGAAAAATAGTAAAAAATTCAGAACGGTGTGAATACACATGCGTGTACATGTATATATAGTGTGCCTAAGAGTAAGCAGAAGCAGCAAGACGTGTCTGTTTTCTTGCGTGTTTATGAGAGAAAGAAAAAAGACACCAGCATTCCTACCATTGTGTAAAACAACTATGGGTTTCCGTTTCTCCGCATTTGGCAGGACGGTAATACCTCCCTGGGTGGTTGCTGTCTAACAACCTACTATTATATATATATATATATATATATATATATATTATATATATATATATATATATATATATATATATATATATATATATATATATATATATATATATATATACAGTACACGAGGTGTGAGAGATACATGTCTAGTACATATTGTTACATGTTTGTCACTGATTATAATGCGAAAATCTCATCCAGCTCCTCCGAGCTGGGGCGCGTGCCCAGAATACAGCATGCATTACCCCTCTGAACAGCAGCGCTGAGTCGCTGGAACAGAAAACTAGCTGCCCTGGGATCCCTAGTTACCCTGTTGAGTCTTTTGCCCAGCTCCTTGAGGAACTTATGTATACACACATCTTGTTTTAATGCTTTCCTTGCAAATTATAACTCAATTCATACACTATAGCTATCAAAACATTACCTCCGATTAAATACATTCGTAACTCGACTAACATCTCTCATATATCTTTTGAAAACCTTTAAATGCACCCAAGTGCTGCTTCCCTCTATATAAGTGTTCTTCACTTATGTATTTCAGTGTTTACACATCATCCGCATATTCCCTTATTTTTCAAATTACACACTCTTCTTTGTTACTCATATTTTGTCTTTTCCATCACTGCAACATCATAATTCTGACACACACTTTACCTGGTATAGTCAACCTGCTTATTACATTATAATTATTACTTTATAAAAACCCTTTTCTTCTTTCATCAACTTTATGAACAAGACCATCAACTATCCCTGTACTTTATTCCATCTGCGTCACACATTTCAATCTTATGTCATTCTAGGTTTCCAGTTTTTAACCTAATTATTGCATCATTCATTTTTTTTGTACTTCCTCTACATTTACAGCATTCTTATTCTGAATTCTTCATATTATCCTCGTTTATTCTCACTCCTTTCATATTCATATACATTAAATACACATCCAACTTTCTCATTTCTTCTTACTCACTTCCTTCATCCTGAATTCCCTCACACCCACTTTCTTCATTCTCAGTTCCTTCATACGCAATCCCTTCACTCTCGCTCCTTCCACTCCTCACCTTCACTCTCGCTCCTTCCACTCCTCACCTTCACTCTCGCTCCTTCCACTCCTCACCTTCACTCTCGCTCCTTCCACTCCTCACCTTCACTCTCGCTCCTTCCACTCCTCACCTTCACTCTCGCTCCTTCCACTCCTCACCTTCACTCTCGCTCCTTCCACTCCTCACCTTCACTCTCGCTCCTTCCACTCCTCACCTTCACTCTCGCTCCTTCCACTCCTCACCTTCACTCTCGCTCCTTCCACTCCTCACCTTCACTCTCGCTCCTTCCACTCCTCACCTTCACTCTCGCTCCTTCCACTCCTCACCTTCACTCTCGCTCCTTCCACTGCTCACCTTCACATTCACTTTCCCCACGCTGTCTTCCGCTGCAACAATCCTCATTGATCTCATTTAACTTCTCCCAAGAATCAACTTCCGCCAGCAATTCATCATCTTCATTCAACATTTCTTCTTGTCCCACACATTTCATGGCGTACTGAAAGAAAATGTGTCCTAATTCATTTTGCAATAAATGTTAATATCCCTTCATCAGGGTTCATCACAACATGGTATCAGAGACATTAACAACATAGTCGTACTGGCCAGGTTGTAGCAACAACCTCTGAAATTCTTTTTGCCATGTGATGGCTTCTCCCGAGTAGCTAGCTGCTGTGTTCATCACCGTAAAATAAATCGCCGGGTCCTGATGAGCTTTTTGCAAGGGTTCTTAAGGAATGCAAAATGGAACTCTGTGAACCAATATCTAACATTTTTAATTTATCTCTTCAAACAGGTGTAGTGTCTGATATGTGGAAGTTGGCTAATGTAATTCCTATTTTTAAAGCAGGGGACAAGTCACTACCGTCAAACTACCGCCCAATAAGTCTGACCTCAATTGTAGGCAAATTACTAGAGTCAATTATAGCTGATATTATTAGAAGCCATCTAGATAACCATAATTTGATTAATGATACCCAGCATGGATTCACGAGGGGCCGTTCCTGCCTATCTAATTTATTAACCTTCTTCAGTAAAGCTTTTGAAGCTGTTGATCACGATAAAGAATTCGATATTGTTTATTTAGACTTTAGTAAGGCTTTTGATATAGTACCGCACCAGAGACTGTTAAAGAAAGTGGCAGCTCATGGCATTGGGGGAAAAGTGCTGTCATGGATCGAGTCATGGCTCACCAATAGGAAGCAGAGAGTGTGCATAAATGGGGTTAAATCCGAATGGGGACTTGTAACAAGTGGTGTTCCGCAGGGATCAGTCTTAGGCCCATTGTTATTTATAATATATATCAATGACCTGGATGAGGGAATTACTAGTGATATGAGCAAATTCGCCGACGACACGAAGATAGGTAGGATAATTGATTCAAACATAGATGTCATAGAACTTCAGGAAGATTTAGACAAACTTAATTCGTGGTCAGAAAAGTGGCAGATGCAGTTCAATGTAGATAAATGCAAGGTTCTGAAGCTCGGGAGTGTCCATACCCCAAGCACTTATAAGTTAAATAACCTAGAACTTAGCCATACAGATTGCGAGAAGGACTTGGGGGTGATGGTAAGCAGCAACCTTAAACCAAGACAGCAATGCCTAAGCGTACGTAATAAGGCAAATAGATTACTGGGATTTATATCAAGAAGTGTTAGCAACAGAAGTCCAGAGGTTATATTACAGCTTTTTACATCATTAGTAAGGCCTCACCTAGATTACGCAGCTCAGTTTTGGTCTCCATATTACAGAATGGACATAAATTCGTTAGAAAACATTCAGCGACGAATGACAAAGTTAATTCATAGCATTAGAAATCTTCCGTATGAAGAAAGATTGAAGACCCTTAAATTACATTCACTTGTAAGACGAAGAATGAGGGGAGACATGATCGAGGTATATAAGTGGAAGATGGGTATTAATAAGGGGGATATAAATAAGGTCTTGAGGATATCTCTCCAAGAGAGAACCCGCAATAATGGATTCAAATTGGATAAGTTTAGATTTAGAAAGGATATAGGAAAATATTGGTTTGGAAATAGGGTAGTTGATGAGTGGAACAGTCTGCCTAGTAGGGTCATTGAAGCTATGACCTTGGGTAGTTTCAAATTTAGGTTGGATAAATTCATGAGTGAGAGGGGTTGGATTTGAGTGGGACTCGCACTTGAGTTAATAGAATCTTCAAAGCTTATTTCTTGGGTAGAATTGAAAATTAGGTTGGGCAATTATTCTGTTAGCGGGATGGATTGTGAAGGACCTGCCTAGTATGGGCCAACAGGCCTGCTGCAGTGTTCCTCCTTTCTTATGTTCTTATGTAATAATACTTATTACATTTTTCATGAGGTGGACCATTAGATTAAGACTCGGGCAGTTATTGACACACAATACAACGTTCACACATGCGATTATTCTGCTACATAACCAAAAAAATATGTAATAGATACATACTGTGACATAAGGACTAAAATTTTCATTGAATAACGATATCTGGGTCTTGGTGTACGTTCATGGCTGTCTTGGTGTACGTTCATGGCTGTCTTGGTGTACGTTCATGGCTGTCTTAGTGTACGCTCATGGCTGTCTTGGAGGGTGTAATTACAGGACTCAGATTTCTCTGTCTCCAGTAATTCCTCCACCAGGAGAGTCTTGACCGTAGTTAGAAAAGACATAACATAAGAACATAAGAAAGGAGGAACACTGCAGCAGGCCTGTTGGCCCATACTAGACAGGTCCTTCACAATCCCTCCCACTAACATAATATTTGCTCAACCCAATTTTCATAAGAACATAAGAACATAAGAAAGGAGGAACACTGCAGCAGGCCTGTTGGCCCATACTAGGCAGGTCCTTCACAATCCATCCCACTAACAGAATATTTGCTCAACCCAATTTTCAAAGCTACCCAAGAAATAAGCTTTGACAATTCTACCCACTCATGCGCGAGTCCCACTCAAATCCAACCCCTCTCACTCATGAATTTATCCAACCTAAATTTGAAACTACCCAAGGTCCTAGCTTCAATAACCCTACTAGGCAGACTGTTCCACTCATCAACTACCCTATTTCCAAACCAATACTTTCCTATATCCTTTCTAAATCTAAACTTATCTAACTTGAATCCATTATTGCGGGTTCTCTCTTGGAGAGATATCCTCAAGACCTTATTTATATCCCCTTTGTTAATACCCATTTTCCACTTGTATACCTCGATCATGTCTCCCCTCATTCTACGTCTTACAAGTGAATGTAATTTTAGGGTCTTCAATCTTTCTTCGTAAGGAAGATTTCTAATGCTATGTATTAATTTAGTCATTCTACGCTGAATGTTTTCTAACGAATTTATGTCCATTCTGTAATATGGAGACCAGAACTGAGCTGCGTAATCTAGGTGAGGCCTTACTAATGATGTATAAAGCTGTAATATAACCTCTGGACTTCTGTTGCTAACACTTCTTGATATAAATCCCAGTAATCTATTTGCCTTATTACGTACGCTTAGGCATTGCTGTCTTGGTTTAAGGTTGCTGCTTACCATCACCCCCAAGTCCTTCTCGCAATCTGTATGGCTAAGTTCTACGTTATTTAACTTATAAGTGCTTGGGTTATGGACACTCCGAGCTTCAGAACCTTGCATTTATCTACATTGAACTGCATCTGCCACTTTTCTGACCACGAATTAAGTTTGTCTAAATCTTCCTGAAGTTCTATGACATCTATGTTTGAATCAATTATCCTACCTATCTTCGTGTCGTCGGCGAATTTGCTCATATCACTAGTAATTCCCTCATCAAGGTCATTGATATATATTATAAATAACAATGGGCCTAAGACTGATCCCTGTGGAACACCACTTGTTACAAGTCCCCATTCGGATTTAACCCCATTTATGCACACTCTCTGCTTCCTATTGGTGAGCCATGACTCGATCCATGACAGCACTTTTCCCCAATGCCATGAGCTGCCACTTTCTTTAACAGTCTCTGGTGCGGTACTCTATCAAAAGCCTTACTAAAGTCTAAATAAACAATATCGAATTCTTTATCGTGATCAACAGCCTCAAAAGCTTTACTGAAGAAGGTTAATAAATTAGATAGGCAGGAACGGCCCTCGTGAATCCATGCTGGGTATCATTAATCAAATTATGGTTATCTAGATGGCTTCTAATAATATCAGCTATAATTGACTCTAGTAATTTGCCTACAATTGAGGTCAGGCTTATTGGGCGGTAGTTTGACGGTAGTGACTTGTCCCCTGCTTTAAAATAGGAATTACATTAGCCATCTTCCACATATCAGACACTACACCTGTTTGAAGAGATAAATTAAAAATGTTAGATATTGGTTCAGAGTTCCATTTGCATTCCTTAAGAACCCTTGCAAAAGCTCATCAGGACCCGGCGATTTATTTTGTTTCAGTCGGTCCAGCTGTTTCATAATCATTTCGCTAGTGACTGTGATATTACATAATTTATCTTCTTCTGGGCCTCTGTAAAAATTAATTACTGGGATATTATTAATGTCTTCCTGTGTGAAAACCGAGAGAAAATAATTATTAAAAATAGAGCACATATCATTCTCCTTGTCAGTAAGATGCCCAAAGTTATTTTTAAGGGGACCTATCTTATCCCTAACTTTTGTTCTATAAACCTGGAAAAAACTTTTTGGGTTAGTTTTGAATCCCTAGCAACTTTAATTTCATAGTCCCGTTTAGATTTTCTTATTCCCTTTTAACGTCCCTCTTAATGTCAGTATACTGATTTATAAGATGACCCTCACCTCTTTTATGCGCCTATAAATTCCTTTCTTCTGCCCTAAAAGATATTTGAGCCTATTATTCATCCATTTTGGGTCATTTCTACTTGATCTAATTTCTTTATACGGGATAAATGTTCTTTGTGCAGCCTGTATAGTGTCAAGAAAACTGTCATATTGATACCTCTCTTCTTCACCCCAGTCCACAGTTGATAAGTGTTCTCTAAGTCCATTATAATCTGCTAAGCGAAAATCTGGGACCATTACTGAATTATCCCTACTATCATACATCCATTCAATGCTAAAGGTAATTGACTTGTGGTCGCTTGAGCCGAGTTCCTCTGTAATTTCTAAATTATTAACAAGGGTTTCCTTGCTTGCCAGAACCAAGTCAAGTAGGTTATTTCCCCTTGTAGGTTCTGTTACAAACTGCTTCAAAAAGCAATCCTGAACTACTTCTAAAAAGTCGTTAGATTCTAAATTCCCTGTCATGAAATTCCAATCAATCTGACTAAAGTTAAAGTCCCCTAGAATTACTACGTTATCGTGTCTTGTGGCCTTAACAATTTCCTCCCAAAGTAGTCTCCCTTGTTCCCTATCTAAGTTTGGAGGACGGTAAATCACGCCTAAAATCAATTTTTCACACCCTCTGAAAATTCTATCCAGACAGACTCTGTATGTGTTAATTCAGACTTTATACCCGTTTTTATGCAACAATTTAAATGATCACGGACATAGAGTGCCACCCCACCCCCTTTCCCGATACTTCTGTCTACTTGGAACAATTTAAAACCCTGAATGTGACATTCGGCAGGCAAGTCCCGATTTTCATATTAAACCATGTCTCAGTTATTGCAAAAACATCAATATTACCCGTACTTGCAACTAATCTCAACTCGTCCATCTTATTCCTAGCACTACGACTATTGGTGTAATATATATTTAGAGACCCTCCTTTCTCTTTACCCTTCCTGCTCATCTCTGTTTTCCACTATACCTATTACTGTCCTTGTCATCTAGTGTCACTAGCTTTCCACTATCCACCTTATTCTGCCTATTACTAGTTCTCCTACAACTTATAATATTACTACACTGGGACTCTCTGTTTTCCCCCAAAACCCATACCACTAACTATTTCTAGTTTAAAGCCCTAACAGCTCCCTCCACTGCAGTTGCCAGTGCCCCACCCCAGACCTGGATAAGTGAACCCCATCCCTGGCATACATGTCATTTCTGCCATAGAAGAGGTCCCAGTTGTCAATGAATGTTACTGAATTTTCCTTACAGTATTTGTCCAGCCAGCAATTGACACCAATTGCCCTGGACAGCCATTCATTCCAACTCCTCTCCTTGGCAAAATACCACATATGACAGGGTTCCACCCTTCTTCCTAATTATGTCTATTGCTGACCTAAACCTGCTAGTCAGGTCCTCACTCCTACGTCTGCCAACATCGTTGCCTCCAGCACTGAGACAGATAATAGGATTGCTCCCATTACCTCTCATGATGTCGTCCAGACGGCTAACAATATCCTCCATCCCAGCCCCAGGAAAGCAAACCCTCTGTCTCCTACTCCTATCAATCAAACAGAAAGCCCTATCCATGTACCTAACCTGACTGTCCCCAACAACAACAATGTTTTTACCTTCCTTTGTGTCTTTCGTCGTGACGCTCCCAGAAGTCGACTCACATTCATCGGGTAGCACGGAGAATGGGTTCGATGTTTCCACAACATTCTCCTGGGTCTTCGTTGTTTCTACCTCTCCACCCGTCTTCTTGAGCCTTAACTTTGTCCCATGCGTTTTAGCCACTGTCCAGGTTCCTTTCCTGGCTTGAGGATTCTCAACAGGAGGATTACTACGAATCCTCTTGTTTTCCTCAGTCAGTCGCTGTATCTCAAGCTTAGCTACCCTCAGTTCTTCCTTCAGCTGCTGGTAGAGTAGCTCAAGAGAGGACATTTCTTGCTACCCAAGAAATAAGCTTTGACAATTCTACCCACTCATGCGCGAGTCCCACTCAAATCCAACCCCTCTCACTCATGAATTTATCCAACCTAAATTTGAAACTACCCAAGGTCCTAGCTTCAATAACCCTACTAGGCAGACTGTTCCACTCATCAACTACCCTATTTCCAAACCAATACTTTCCTATATCCTTTCTAAATCTAAACTTATCTAACTTGAATCCATTATTGCGGGTTCTCTCTTGGAGAGATATCCTCAAGACCTTATTTATATCCCCTTTGTTAATACCCATTTTCCACTTGTATACCTCGATCATGTCTCCCCTCATTCTACGTCTTACAAGTGAATGTAATTTTAGGGTCATAAGAACAGTAGTAGGTTGGTAGACAGCAACCACCCAGGGAGGTACTACCGTCCTGCCAGGTGACTGTGAAACAGAAACCTGAAACTGTTTTACATGATGGTAGGATTGCTGGTGTCTTTTTTCTGTCTCATAAACACGCTGGATAACAGGTATATCTAGCTACTTCTACTTACACTTTAGGTCACACTACACTACATACACATATATATATATACATACACACATCTAGGTTTTTCTTCTTTTCTTAATAGCTCTTGTTCTTTTTATTTTCTCTATTGTCCATGGGGAAGTGGAAAAGAATCTTTCCTCCGTAAGCCATGCGTGTCGTATGAGGCGACTAAGATGCCGGGAGCAATGGGCTAGTAACCCCTTCTCCTGTACAAATCTACTAAAAACGAGAAGAAGAAAACTTTATAAAATTGGGTTGTCTGAATGTGCGTGGATGTAGTGCGGATGATAAGAAAGAGATGATTGCCGATGTTATGAATGAAAAGAAGTTGGATGTCCTGGCCTAAGCGAAACAAAGCTGAAGGGGTAGGCGAGTTTCAGTGGGGAGAAATAAATGGGATTAAGTCAGGAGTATCTGAGAGAGTTAGAGCTAAGGAAGGGTAGCAATAATGTTGAAGGATCAGTTATGGAAGGAAAAGAGGGAATATAAATGTGTAAATTCAAGGATTATGTGGATTAAAATAAGGGTCGGATGCGAAAAGTGGGTCATAATAAGCGTGTATGCACCTGGAGAAGAGAGGAGTGTAGAGGAGAGAGAGATTTTGGGAGATGTTAAGCGAATGTATAGGAACTTTTGAACCAAATGAGAGAGTAATTGTGGTAGGGGACCTAAATGCTAAAGTGGGAGAAACATGCAGAGAGGGTGTAGTAGGTAAGTTTGGGGTGCCAGGTGTAAATGATAATGGGAGCCCTTTGATTGAACTTTGTATAGAAAGGGGTTTAGTTATAGGTAATACATATTTTAAGAAAAAGAGGATAAATAAGTATACAAGATATGATGTAGGGCGTAATGACAGTAGTTTGTTGGACTATGTATTGGTAGATAAAAGACTGTTGAGTAGACTTCAGGATGTACATGTTTATAGAGGGGCTACAGATATATCAGATCACTTTTAGTTATAGCTACAGTGGGAGTAAAAGGTAGATGGGATACAAGGAAAATAGAATCAGTAAGTAAAAGAGAGGTGAAGGTTTATAAACTAAAAGGAGGCAGTTAGGGTAAGATATAAACAACTATTGGAGGATAGATGGGCTAGTGAGAGTGTAGGCAATGGGGTCGAAAATGTATGGGTAGATTTAAAAATGTAGTGTTAGAGTGTTCAGCAGAAGTTTGTGGTTACAGGCGAGTGGGTGCGGGAGGGAAGAGGAGCGATTGGTGGAATGATGATGTAAAGAGAGTAGTAAGGGAGAAAAAGTTAGCATATGAGAGGTTTTTACAAAGTAGAAGTGATGCAAGGAGGGAAGAGTATATGGAGAGAAAAAGAGAGGTTAAAAGAGTGGTGAAGCAATGTAAAAGAGAGCAGATGAGAGAGTGGGTGAGATGTTATCAGCAAATTTTGTTGAAAATAAGAAAAGTTTTGGAATGAGATTAATAAGTTGAGGAAGCCTAGAGAACAAATGGATTTGACAGTTAAAAATAGGAGAGGAGAGTTATTAAATGGAGAGTTAGAGGTATCGGGAAGATGGAGAGAATATTTTGAGGATTTGTTAAATGTTGATGAAGACAGGAAGCTGTGATTTCGTGTGTAGGGCAAGGAGGAATAACATCTTGTAGGAGTGTGGAAGAGCCAGTTGTGGGTGTGGGGGAAGTTCGTGAGGCAGTGGGTAGAATGAAAGGGGTAAGGCAGCTGGGATTGATGGGATAAAGATAGAAATGTTAAAAGCAGGTGGGGATATAATTTTGGAGTGGTTGGTGCTATTATTTAATAAATGTATGGAAGAGGGTAAGGTACCTAGGGATTGGCAGAGAGCGTGTATTGTTCCTTTGTATAAAGGCAAAGGGACAAAAGAGAGTGCAAAAATTATAGGGAATAAGTCTGTTGAGTGTACCTGGTAAAGTGTATGGTAGAGTTATTATTGAAAGAATTAAGAGTAAAACAGAAAGCAGGATAGCAGATGAACAAGGGGCTTTAGGAAAGGTAGGGGTGTGTAGACCAAGTGTTTACAGTGAAACATATAGGTGAACAGTATTTGGATAAGGGTAAAGATGTTTTTGTGGCATTTATGGATTTGGAAAAGGCGTATGATAGGGTAGATAGGGGGTAATGTGGCAGATGTTGCAGGTGTATGGAATAGGAGGAAGGTTACTGAAAGCAGTGAAGAGTTTTTATGAGGATAGTGAGGCTCAGGTTAGAGTGTGTAGGAGAGAAGGGGACTATTTCCCAGTAAAAGTGGGCCTTAGACAAGGATGTGTGATGTCACCGTGGTTGTTCAATATATTTATAGATGGGGTTGTAAGAGAGGTGAATGCGAGGGTCTTGGCAAGAGGTGTTGGGCTAAAAGATAAAGAAGCAAATACAAAGTGGGAGTTGTCACAGTTGCTTTTGCTGATGACACTGTGCTTTTGGGAGATTCTGAAGAGAAGCTGCAGAGGTTGGTGGATGAATTTGGTAGGGTGTGTAAAAGAAGAAAATTGAAAGTGAATATAGGAAAGAGTAAGGTGATGAGGATAACAAAAGAATAGGTGACGAAAGATTGGATATCAGATTGGAGGGAGAGAGTATGGAGGAGGTGAATGTATTCAGATATTTGGGAGTGGACATGTCGGCGGATGGGTCTATGAAGGATGAGGTGAATCATAGAATTGATGAGGGAAAAGGGTGAGTGGAGCACTTCGAGTCTGTGGAGACAAAGAACCTTGTCCATGGAAGTAAAGAGGGAATGTATGAGAGTATAGTTATACCAACGCTCTTATATGGGTGTGAAGCATGGGTGATGAATGTTGCAACGAGGAGAAGGCTGGAGGCAGTGGAGATGTCATGTCTGAGGTCAATGTGTGGTGTGAATATAATGCAGAGAATTCGGAGTTTGGAAATTAGGAGGAGGTGCGGGATTACCAAAACGATTGTCCAGAGAGCTGAGGAGGGGTTGTTGAGGTGGTTTGGACATGTAGAGAGAATGGAACGAGACAGAGTGACTTCGAGAGTGTATAAATCTGTAGTGGAGGAAGGCGGGGTAGGGGTCGGCCTAGGAAAGGTTGGAGGGAGGGTAAAGGAAGTTTTGTGCGAGGGGCTTGGACTTCCAGCAAGCATGTGTGAGCGTATTTGATAGGAGTGAATGGAGGCATATGGTTTTTAATACTTGACGTGCTGTTGGAGTGTGAGCAAAGTAACATTTATGAAGGGATTCAGGGAAACCGGCAGGCCGGACTTGAGTTCTGGAGATGGGAAGTACAGTGCCGGCACTCTAAAGGAGGGGTGTTAATGTTGCAGTTTTATAACTGTAGTGTAAAGCACCCTTCTGGCAAGACAGTGATGGAGTGAATGATGATGAAAGTTTTTCTTTTTCGGGCCACCCTGCCTTGGTGGGAATCGGCCGATGTGTTAATAATAATAAAATAAAAGAACATAAGAACATAAGAACATAAGAAAGGAGGAACACTGCAGCAGGCCTGTTGGCCCATTCTAGGCAGGTCCTTCACATTCCATCCCACTAACAGAATATTTGTTCAACCTAATTTTCAATGCTACCCAAGAAATAAGTTTTGATAATTTTATTTACTCATGTGCAATTCCCACTCAAATCCAACCCCTTTCACTCATGAATTTATCCAACCTAAATTTAAAACTACCCAAGGTCCTTGCTTCAATAACCCTACTAGGCAGACTGTTCCACTCATCAACTACCCTATTTCCAAACCAATACTTTCCTATATCCTTTCTAAATCTAAACTTATCTAACTTGAATCCATTATTGCGGGTTCTCTCTGGAGAGATACCCTCAAGACCTTATTTATATCTCCTTTGGTAATACCCATTTTCCACTTGTATACCTCGATCATGTCTCCCTCATTCTACGTCTTACAAGTGAATGTAATTTAAGGGTCTTCAATCTTTCTTCGTAAGGAAGATTTCTAATGCTATATATTAATTTAGTCATTCTACGCTGAATGTTTTCTAACGAATTTATGTCCATTCTGTAATATGGAGACCAGAACTGAGCTGCGTAATCTAGGTGAGGCCTTACTAATGATGTATAAAGCTGTAATATAACCTCTTTGTGAACTTCTGTTTGCTAACACTTTTTCTGGATATAAATTTTTTCCCATGTGAATCTATTTTGCAGAAATGTTGACAATACTTAGTGGGACGGTTTGAGACGTATCCAACAGGCCTTGAGGCTTCATTTAGCTGAATCTATTGCTTATTCGTCGCTTAGGCATTGCTGTGGTTTAAGGTTGCTGCTTACCATCACCCCCAAGTCCTTCTCGCAATCTGTATGGCTAAGTTCTAAGAACATAAGAACATAAGAAAGGAGGAACACTGCAGCAGGCCTGTTGGCCCATACTAGGCAGGTCCTTCACAATCCATCCCACTAACAGAATAATTGCCCAACCTAATTTTCAATTCTACCCAAGAAATAAGCTTTGAAGATTCTATTAACTAAAGTGCGAGTCCCACTCAAATCCAACCCCTCTTACTCATGAATTTATCCAACCTAAATTTGAAACTACCCAAGGTCATAGCTTCAATGACCCTACTAGGCAGACTGTTCCACTCATCACCTACCCTATTTCCAAACCAATATTTTCCTATATCCTTTCTAAATCTAAACTTATCCAATTTGAATCCATTATTGCGGGTTCTCTCTTGGAGAGATATCCTCAAGACCTTATTTATATCCCCCTTATTAATACCCATCTTCCACTTAAACACCTCGATCATGTCTCCCCTCATTCCCCGTCCTAAAAGTGAATGCAATTCAAGGGTCCCCAATCCCTCCTCACACGGAAGACCCCCAATGCTATGAATTAACTCTGTCATTCGTCGCTGAATGCTTTCCAACGAACCCATATCCACTCTGTAAAATGGAGACCAGAACCGAGCTGCACAATCCAGGTGAGGCCCCATAAATGATGCATAAAGCTGCAATACAACCGCTGGACCTCCGCTGCCCACACTTCCTGATACAAATCCCAGCAATCTATTTGCTTCATCTCTCACGCCTAGGCACTGCTGACCTGGTTTGAGGTTGCCGCTCACCACAACCCCCAGATCCTTCTCGCACTCCGCATGGCCAAGTTCTACGTTATTCAACTCATAAGTGCTCGGGTTATGGACACTCCCGAGCTCCAGAACCCTGCACCCATCCACACCGAACTGCATCTGCCACCCCTCCGACCAGGAATTGAGTCTGTCCAAATCCTCCTGCAGCTCACTGACATCTACGTCTGAATCGATTATCCTACCTATCTTCGTGTCATCAGCGAATTTGCTCACATCACTAGAAATTCCCTCGTCAAGGTCACCTATATATATTATAAACAACAACGGGCCCAAAACCGATCCCTGAGGAACGCCACTTGTTACAGATCCCCACTCCGATTTAACCCCATTTATGCACACCCTCTGCTTCCTATTGGTGAGCCATGACTCGATCCATGACAACACTTTTTCCCCAATGCCATGAGCAGCCACTTTCTTTAACAGTCTATGATGTGGTACTTTATCAAAAGCCTTACTAAAATCCAAATAAACGATATCGAATTCTTTATCATTATCAACTGCCTCAAAAGCCCCACTGAAAAAAGTTAACAAATTAGTTAGGCAGGAACGGCCCCTGGTGAATCCATGCTGAGTATCATTAATCAAATTATGCCTATCGAGATGGCTTCTTATGTTATCAGCTATAATCGACTCTAGTAATTTGCCTACAATTGATGTTAGACTTATTGGGCGGTAATTTGATGGTAACGACTTGTCCCCTGCTTTAAAAATAGGAATTACATTAGCCATCTTCCACGTATCCGGCACTACACCTGTTTGAAGAGATAGGTTAAAAATGTTAGTTAAGGGTTCACAGAGTTCTATTTGCATTCTTAGAACCCTTGAAAAGTCATCATGTCTCCTCATTTGTCTTCAATGAATGTAATAAGGGTCTTCAACTTTTTATAGGAAGATTTCTAATGCTATGAATTAACTGATTCGTCGAGAGTAATTAAGTTTACATCAACTACATGTCTCGCCTACAATGACATCTATCGGTGCTTACAAATGAATAGCTAATTATAAAGGACTGTCTTACGAATCTTATCTTCTTGCATACTGGAAGATTCTACTTTTTAATTTATGTACATAGTGCGAATTAACTTTGTCATTTCGTACGCCTGATTATGTGTTTTCTAACGAATTTATATCCATTCTGTAAAATGGAGACCAGAACTGAGCTGCATAATCTAGGTGAGGCCTTACTAATGATGTATAAAGCTGTAATATAACCGCTGGACTTCTGTTGCTTACACTTCTTGATATAAATCCCAGTAATCTATTTGCTTTATTTCTTACGCTTAGGCATTGCTGACTTGGTTTGAGGTTGCTGCTTACCATAACCCCCAGATCCTTTTCGCATTCTGTACGGCTGAGTTCAACATTATTAAGCTGGTAGGTGCTAGGGTTATGAACATTCCCGAGCTTTAGAACTTTGCATTTATCTACATTGAACTGCATCTGCCATTTTTCTGACCAGGAATTGAGTTTGTCTAAATCCTCCTGAAGTTCCGTGACATCTACGTCTGAATCGATTAGCCTACCTATCTTCATAAGAACATAAGAACATAAGAAAGGAGGAACACTGCAGCAGGCCCGTTGGCCCACACTAGGCAGGTCCCCCACAATCCGTCCCACTAACAGAACATTTGCTCAACCCAATTTTCAATGCTACCCAAGAAACAAGCTTTGACAATTCTACCCACTCATGCGCGAGTCCCACTCAAATCCAACCCCTCTCACTCATGAATTTATCCAACCTAAATTTGAAACTACTCAAGGTCCTAGCTTCAATAACCCTACTAGGCAGACTGTTCCACTCATCAACTACCCTATTTCCAAACCAATACTTTCCTATATCCTTTTTAAATCTAAACTTATCTAACTTGAATCCATTATTGCGGGTTCTCTCTTGGAGAGATATCCTCAAGACCTTATTTATATCCCCTTTGTTTATACCCATTTTCCACTTGTATACCTCGATCATGTCTCCCTCATTCTACGTCTTACAAGTGAATGTAATTTTAGGGTCTTCAATCTTTCTTCGTAAGGAAGATTTCTAATGCTATGTATTAATTTAGTCATTCTACGCTGAATGTTTTCTAACGAATTTATGTCCATTCTGTAATATGGAGACCAGAACTGAGCTGCGTAATCTAGGTGAGGCCTTACTAATGATGTATAAAGCTGTAATATAACCTCTTGACTTCTGTTGCTAACACTTCTTGATATAAATCCCAGTAATCTATTTGCCTTATTACGTACGCTTAGGCATTGCTGTCTTGGTTTAAGGTTGCTGCTTACCATCACCCACAAGTCCTTCTCGCAATCTGTATGGCTAAGTTCTACGTTATTTAACTTATAAGTGCTTGGGTTATGGACACTCCCGAGCTTTAGAACTTTGCATTTATCTACATTGAACTGCATCTGCCATTTTTCTGACCATTTTTCTGACCAGTTTGGCAGAATAAGGTGGATAGTGGAAAGCTAGTGACACTAGATGACAAGGACAGTAATAGGTATAGTGAAAAAACAGAGATGAGCAGGAAGGGTAAAGAGAAAGGAGGGTCTCTAAATATATATTACACCAATAGTCGTAGTGCTAGGAATAAGATGGACGAGTTGAGATTAGTTGCAAGTACGGGTAATATTGATGTTTTTGCAATAACTGAGACATGGTTTAATATGAAAAATCGGGACTTGCCTGCCGAATGTCACATTCAGGGTTTTAAATTGTTCCAAGTAGACAGAAGTATCGGGAAATGGGGTGGGGTGGCACTCTATGTCCGTGATCATTTAAATTGTTGCATAAAAAAGGGGATAAAGTCTGAATTAACACATACAGAGTCTGTCTGGATAGAATTTTCAGAGGGGTGTAAAAAATTGATTTTAGGCGTGATTTACCGTCCTCCAAACTTAGATAGGGAACAAGGAGACTACTTTGGGAGGAAATTGTTAAGGCCACAAGACACGATAACGTAGTAATTTAGGGACTTTAACTTTAGTCAGATTGATTGGAATTTCATGACAGGGAATTTAGAATCTAACGACTTTTAGAAGTAGTTCAGGATTGCTTTTTGAAGCAGTTTGTAACAGAACCTACAAGGGGAAATAACCTACTTGACTTGGTTCTGGCAAGCAAGGAAACCCTTGTTAATAATTTAGAAATTACAGAGGAACTCGGCTCAAGCGACCACAAGTCAATTACCTTTAGCATTGAATGGATGTATGATAGTAGGGATAATTCAGTAATGGTCTCAGATTTTCGCTTAGCAGATTATAATGGACTTAGAGAACACTTATCAACTGTGGACTGGGGTGAAGAAGAGAGGTATCAATATGACAGTTTTCTTAACACTATACAGGCTGCCCAAAGAACATTTATCCCGTATAAAGAAATTAGATCAAGTAGAAATGACCCAAAATGGATGAATAATAGGCTCAAATATCTTTTAGGGCAGAAGAAAGGAATTTATAGGCGCATAAAAAGAGGTGAGGGTCATCTTATAAATCAGTATACTGACATTAAGAGGGACGTTAAAAAGGGAATAAGAAAATCTAAACGGGACTATGAAATTAAAGTTGCTAGGGATTCAAAACTAACCCAAAAAGTTTTTCCAGGTTTATAGAACAAAAGTTAGGGATAAGATAGGTCCCCTTAAAAATAACTTTGGGCATCTTACTGACAAGGAGAATGATATGTGCTCTATTTTTAATAATTATTTTCTCTCGGTTTTCACACAGGAAGACATTAATAATATCCCAGTAATTAATTTTTACAGAGGCCCAGAAGAAGATAAATTATGTAATATCACAGTCACTAGCGAAATGATTATGAAACAGCTGGACCGACTGAAACAAAATAAATCGCCGGGTCCTGATGAGCTTTTTGCAAGGGTTCTTAAGGAATGCAAAATGGAACTCTGTGAACCAATATCTAACATTTTTAATTTATCTCTTCAAACAGGTGTAGTGTCTGATATGTGGAAGATGGCTAATGTAATTCCTATTTTTAAAGCAGGGGACAAGTCACTACCGTCAAACTACCGCCCAATAAGCCTGACCTCAATTGTAGGCAAATTACTAGAGTCAATTATAGCTGATATTATTAGAAGCCATCTAGATAACCATAATTTGATTAATGATACCCAGCATGGATTCACGAGGGCCGTTCCTGCCTATCTAATTTATTAACCTTCTTCAGTAAAGCTTTTGAGGCTGTTGATCACGATAAAGAATTCGATATTGTTTATTTAGACTTTAGTAAGGCTTTTGATAGAGTACCGCACCAGAGACTGTTAAAGAAAGTGGCAGCTCATGGCATTGGGGAAAAGTGCTGTCATGGATCGAGTCATGGCTCACCAATAGGAAGCAGAGAGTGTGCATGAATGGGGTTAAATCCGAATGGGGACTTGTAACAAGTGGTGTTCCACAGGGATCAGTCTTAGGCCCATTGTTATTTATAATATATATCAATGACCTTGATGAGGGAATTACTAGTGATATGAGCAAATTCGCCGACGACACGAAGATAGGTAGGATAATTGATTCAAACATAGATGTCATAGAACTTCAGGAAGATTTAGACAAACTTAATTCGTGGTCAGAAAAGTGGCAGATGCAGTTCAATGTAGATAAATGCAAGGTTCTGAAGCTCGGGAGTGTCCATAACCCAAGCACTTATAAGTTAAATAACGTAGAACTTAGCCATACAGATTGCGAGAAGGACTTGGGGGTGATGGTAAGCAGCAACCTTAAACCAAGACAGCAATGCCTAAGCGTACGTAATAAGGCAAATAGATTACTGGGATTTATATCAAAAGTGTTAGCAACAGAAGTCCAGAGGTTATATTACAGCTTTATACATCATTAGTAAGGCCTCACCTAGATTACGCAGCTCAGTTCTGGTCTCCATATTACAGAATGGACATAAATTCGTTAGAAAACATTCAGCGTAGAATGACTAAATTAATACATAGCATTAGAAATCTTCCTT
>WNWK01034044.1:0-20697 GCA_009830355.1 Cherax destructor | reverse complement strand
AGAAAAGGTTGGAGGGAGGGGTAAAGGGAGGTTTCGTGGGCGAGGGCTTGGACTTCCAGCAAGCATGTGTGAGCGTGTTAGATAGGAGTGAATGGGAGACGAATGGTTTTGGGACCTGACGAGCTGTTGGAGTGTGAGCAGGGTAACATTTTTGTGAAGGGATTCAGGAAACCAGTTAATTGATTTAGTTGGACTTGAGTCCTGGAAATGGGAAGTACAATGCCTGCACTTTAAAGGAGGGGTCTGGGATAGTGACAGCTGGGAGGGACAATTCTCAGCTGTCGTATCTGAGCGCCTCTGCAAAGACAGTGATTATGTATGAGTGTGGTGAAACTATTGAATGATGATGAAAGTATTTTCTTTTTGGGGATTTTCTTTCTTTTTGGGTCACCCTGTCAGCGCTGTATAACCCCTGTGGTTTAGCGCTTCTATTTGATTATAATAATAATAATTGGGTCACCCTGCCTCGGTGGGAGACTGCCGATTTGTTGAAATAAATAAATACATATATATAGTATATATATGTCGTGCCGATTAGGTAAAACTGGTCAATTAGCAAGAACTCATCTAAAATTAAGTCCTTTCTAAAATTTTACTCTTATACGTTTAAAGATATATTTTTTTCATTTATGTTAATGTAAAATTTATAATTTTGTACCAAGAGAAACTTTGAAAACCTACCTAACCTTATTACAAGCGCAATTTAATTTAGCCTAACCCAACTAAATATATTTTAGATACGTTAACATTAATTTAATAATAAACTAACACAATGAAATATATTTTTTTCGTTAGGTTCAGAATGATTTTGGCGAAATTATTGCATACACAAATTTTCACTTGTCTTATATGGCAAGGTCAGCGTTGCTATTTAAGCCAAAATCGCAAGTTTTACCTAATCGGCACGACATATATATATATATATATATATATATATATATATATATATATATATATATATATATATATATATATATATATATATATATATATATATATATATATATATATATATATATATATATATATTTATATATATATATTATATTTATATTTATATTTATTCAACAAATCTGCCGTTTCCCACCAAGGCGGGGTGGCCCAAAGAGAAAAACAAAAGTTTCTCTTTTTAATTTTAGTAATGTATATAGAAGGGGTTACTAGCCCCTTGCTCCCGGCATTTTAGTGGACTCTTACAACACTCATGGCTTACAGAGGAAGAATTTTGTTCCACTTTCCCATGGAGATAAGAGGAAATAAGAACAAGAACTAGTAAGAAAATAGAAGAAAACCCAGAGGGGTGTGTGTGTATATATATGCTTGTACATGCATGTGTAGTGTGACCTAAGTGGAAGTAAAAGTAACAAGACATACCTGAAATCTTGCATGTTTATGAGACAAAAAAGACACCCGCAATCCTACCATCATGTAAAACAATTACAGGTTTTCATTTTACACTCACTTGGCAGGACGGTAGTACCTCCCTGGGCGGTTACTGTCTACCAACCTACTACCTGGGATATATATATATATGTCGTGCCGATTAGGTAAAACTGGTCAATTAGCAAGAACTCATCTAAAATTAAGTCCTTTCTAAAATTTTCTCTTATACATTTAAAGATATATTTTTTTCATTTGTTAATGTAAGAATTTATAATTTTGTACCAAGAGAAACTTTGAAAACCTACCTAACCTTATTACAACAAGCGCAATTTAATTTAGCCTAACCCAACTAAATATATTTTAGATACGTTAACATTAATTTAATAATAAACAAACACAATGAAATATATTTTTTCGTTATGTTCAGAATGATTTTAGCGAAATTATTGCATACACAAATTTTCACTTGTCTTATATGGCAAGGTGAGCGTTGCTATTTAAGCCAAAATCGCAAAGTTTTACCTAATCGGCACGACACATATATATATATATACATATATATATATATATATATATATATATATATATATATATATATATAATATATGTATATATATATATTATATATATATATATATATATATATATATATATATATATATATATATATATATATATATATATATATATATATATATATATATATATATATATATATATATATATATATATACTTTGTTTTTCTCTTTGGGCCACCGCACCTTGGTGGGAAACGGCCGACGTGTTGAAAGAAAGAAAGAATATATATATATATATATATATATATATATATTAATATATATATATATATATATATATATATATATATATTAATATATATATATATATATATAATATAATATATATATATATATATATATATATATATATATATATATATTAATATATATATATATATATATATATATATATATATTAATATATATATATATATATATATATATATATATTAATATATATACGTATATATTAATATATATATATATTATATATATATTAATATATATATTAATATATATATATATATATATATATTATTATATATATATATATATATATATATATATATATATATAAAATTTTAAATTTTATTTTTATATATATATATATATATATATATATATATTAATATATATATATATATATTTTAATATATATATTTATATATATATATATATATATATATATATATATATATATATATATTTAATATATATTATATATATATATATATATATATATATATATATATATATATATTAATATTATAGGATGGGGTCCACCTCTGGTGCAAATTGTGGGACCCGTAGCCTCGGAGAAGTGGATAAAAAGGCTTCAAGGAAGAATATTTGGATTTCTTCCTGAAGCCATTTGAATATTCCACTTCTATAACCCCATCCTTTTTTTTTTACAATAGGTATATTTTATTACATAATATGGTACAAAAGATTTAAGAGATACATTGTTATAAAGATGGCATATACAGTATATAAGGTGAGAGATACATGTCTAGTACATATTGTTACATGTTTGTCACTGATTATAATGCGAAAATCTCATCCAGCTCCTCAGAGCTGGGGCGCATGCCCAAATACAGCATGCATTACCCCTCTGAACAGCAGCGCTGAGTCGCTGGAACAGATATTTTATATAATATATATATATATATATATATATATCCATCTTTCGTACATTCCCTTCTTTGTCTCCATGGATAACGTTTTTGTCTCCACAGATACCTCAATCACCACTCACCTTTTTCCTTCATCAATTTTTGGTTAACCTCATCCTTCATAAACCCATCCGCTGACACGTCAACTCCCAAATATCTGAAAACATTTACTTCTTCCATAACCCTCTCTCCAATGTGATATCCAATTTTTCTTTATTTAAATCGTTTGATACCCTCATCACCTTACTCTTATCTATGTTCACTTTTAACTTTCTACCTTTTCACTCTCCCAAACTCGTCCACTAACCTTTGCAACTTTTCTTTAGAATCTCCCATAAGCACAGTATCATCAGCAAAAGTAACTGTGTCAACTCCCATTTTGCATTTAATTCTCCATAATTTAATCACCCTCTCCCCAACACCCTAGCATTTACTTCTTTACAACCCCATCTATAAATATATTAAACAACCATGGTGACATTAAAACATCCCTGTCTAAGACCTACTTTTACCGGAGTAATCTCCCTCTCTACACACCCTAACCTGAGCCTCACTATCCTCATAAAAACCTTTACAGCCTTCAGTAACTTACTACTATTCCATACACTTGCAACATTTGCCACATTGCTCCCTATCCACTCTATCATATGCCTTTTCTAAATCCATAAATGCAATAAAACTTCTCTACCTTTATCTAAATACTGTTCACATATATGCTTCACTGTAAACATGATCTACACATCCCCTACCCACTCTAAAGCCTCCTTGCTCATCTGCAATCCTACTCTCTGTCTTACCTCTAATTCTTTCAATAATAACCCTGCCATACACTTTACCTGGTATACTCAGTAAACTTATTCCCCTATAATTTTACACTCTCTTTTATCCCCTTCCCTATTATATAAAGGAACTATACATGCTCCTGCCAATCCCTAGGTACCTTCCCTCTTTCATACATTTATTAAACAAAAATACCAACCACTCCTCCAGTAGACCAGCTCCTCCCAAAGAGCACAAACAGTCCCACTGGGACAAACCAATCATGTAAAAATTGCCAACTCAATGCTCACCAACGCTTCAGGAAAGGACAAAGCTCGTCTCCTAGCAGTGAAGGCACCACACTCAGGAGATTTCCTTCTAGCTGTTCCCAATTCCTCTCTGGGGACTCGACTCGACCCACAGGCCATTCGATTGGTGTTGCTCTTCGCCTAGCCGCCCCCATACTCACCGAACATAGGTTATTTGCGGCAGGGCGACGGCTGATCAATTCGGACTTCATGGTCTAGTGTCCACATCAGAAGGGAGTATGCTAGACATAGGAGGTCAATGACATCATAAAGAAAAGCCTCGCCACAGCCCGTTGCCCAGCCCAACGGGAACCCCAAGTGCGGAGGTCTGACAGAAGTCAAGAGAGTCCTGATGGAGCCACTATGCTACCCTGCAAGGATGGTAAGCGGATTGCCTGGGACTACACCTGTGCCGCCACAAAGGCAGACACCTACTTGTCATACTCCGTTGCTGAAGGGGGTGGAGCTGTCAGCCACAGGGAGACCCAGAAGACCCGCAAATATGAAGGTCTTCCCCCTTGCTATGGAAGGCGGGGTAGGGGTCGGCCTAGGAAAGGTTGGAGGGAGGGGGTAAAGGAAGTTTTGTGTGCAGGGGCTTGGATTTCCAGCAAGCATGTGTGAGCGTATTTGATAGGAGTGAATGGAGGCATATGGTTTTTAATACTTGACGTGCTGTTGGAGTGTGAGCAAAGTAACATTTATGAAGGGATTCAGGGAAACCGGCAGGCCGGACTTGAGTTCTGGAGATGGGAAGTACAGTGCCGGCACTCTGAAGGAGGGGTGTTAATGTTGCAGTTTTATAACTGTAGTGTAAAGCACCCTTCTGGCAAGACAGTGATGGAGTGAATGATGATGAAAGTTTTTCTTTTTCGGGCCACCCTGCCTTGGTGAATGGCCGATGTGTTAATAAAAAAAAATATATATATATATATATTATATATATATATATATATATATATATATTATATATATTCTATCCATCCATCCCCCTGCATATTAGGAATTGACACTAATTCATAAAGGCATTTGTGAAGATAATTTTTTACTATTTGCCCATGACTTAATTATTTGTGCTTTTTTGTAATTACCGAGGTGGCTGTAGGGATTTCGGGAAAGTCTTTTCATATTGACAATTTAACAGGATTTTTTACTGGTCTTATTTTCACTTGGTGTGATAGTATTTTTGTATGAAGTGTTACTCGTGCAGTGGTATTTATTTTGTATGTTATTTATGCAAGGTTTTATTTTTTTTTTTTACTTTTAATGTTTGCTCCTAACTTTTATTGCCTAATGCTGAATGATTTGTCAAGGCGCTCTTCAGATATCAAAACAACCTCTCTGCCTGGCCCTGGTACAGTACTTAGTATTTAATCTTGGGTTTTATAATTTAGTATTCAATTTTTTTTTATATATTTTATGCTTAAATACACCATATTAATCAACAACAGTTTACCCAGTACTTGAATACTCCTGGTCTTGTGTTTCGTACATTGCCGTTTTTTACTATAATGCGATTATCTAGTTTCGTAACATCCAGGTACCCATTCCTACTGCTAGGGTGTTAGGGTAATGATTGTGTTGTGGGCCAGGTCGGTAGATGATGTGGTGGGTGGCTACTTGGCTTTGTGACCCACACTATAGAGGATTGGCGAGTGGGATGAGGGGGGAGGTTGGAGGGTGGGAGAGCAAGCCAGGAGGTAGCAGGCAGTGTTTAAAGGGGTGAACACCATATCTGGGTCAAGTCACTAGCCTAGTACCAAAGCCCTGTCACTTTTGGGTGGTGACTTCCTGCTTTGTTTTTTAGTCTTAGAAAAAAAATCTTCATTGGAAGGAAAGGGGATTCCTTCTCTTCAGACCCCTCAAGGGAGGTTCCATGACGCTGGTGAGGGGCTCTTGATCTAGGGAATTGGATCTGTGCTACAGTTCCCTGAATTAAGCCTGAATACCTTCCATCCCCCCCACAGGCGCTGTATAATCCTACGGGTTTAGCGCTTTCTATGATTATATAACTGTATTAAATCTTATGTATCTATTCACTGGAAGATAACATGCAGTAGGTGTTACACTTGCCCATACTTCTCATCTCTCCCTTGACGCTGGTGAAGGGCTCTTGATCCAGAGAATTGGGACTACCTTCTCTTTTCTTGGATCTGATTTAATTGCCGTTCATCTCTCAAGGTGCAGTATGGCCCCTACGGGCTTAGCCCTTCTCCCGTGAAACAATTTCCCTGTGTGTGTGTGGGGGGGGGGTGAGGTCCGCCTCGCGTGTCCTGACTACTGCTCTGCAAGGAGATCCCAGCCCTGGTTCATATTGATACATTCCGTGTATCACTTTGCAGTTTTGTAAAGTGAAAATGTTATCCCTTGTCCTCCCGTAACGGCCCCATCCCCCTCAAAGGCCACTCCCCGTAAATTTCCCCCCAACGGCCACTCCCGTCTTTCCGTCGAAGCCCTCCCCGCTTCCCGAACGGCCCTCCCCTCCCTTCCCCCGTCAACACCCCCTCCCCCTCATCCCCGTCCCAGCCCTCCCCCGTATTCCCCGAAACAAGGGCCCCCCCCGTCATTCCCCGTCAACGGCCACTCCCCCGTCATTCCCCGTCAACGGCCACTCCCCGTCATTCCCTCACCCTCCCCGTCATTCCCCGTCAACGGCCCTCCCCGTCATTCCCCGTCAACGGCCACTCCCCGTCATTCCCGTCAACGGCCACTCCCCGTCAACGGCCACTCCCCCGTCATTCCCCGTCAACGGCCACTCCCCCGTCATTCCCCGTCAACGGCCACTCCCCCGTCATTCCCCGTCAACGGCCACTCCCCCGTCATTCCCCGTCAACGGCCACTCCCCCGTCATTCCCCGTAAACGCCCTCCCATCCCCGTCAACTGCCCTCCCCCGTCATTCCCCGTAAACTGCCCATCCCCCCTTCCCCGTCACTGCCCATCACCACCCTCCCCCGTCACTGCCCATCACCACCCTCCCCCGTCACTGCCCATCACCACCCTCCCCGTCACTGCCCATCACCACCCTCCCCCGTCACTGCCCATCACCACCCCCCCGTCACTGCCCATCACCACCCTCCCCGTCACTGCCCATCACCACCCTCCCCGTCACTGCCCATCACCACCCTCCCCGTCACTGCCCATCACCACCCTCCCCCGTCACTGCCCATCACCACCCTCCCCGTCACTGCCCATCACCACCCTCCCCGTCACTCCCCATCACCACCCTCCCCCGTCACTCCCCATCACCACCCTCCCCGTCACTGCCCATCAATGGCTATTCTTCCATGCCAGCTCCCCCTTATAATAAATATTATACCAGAAGGTTTAGTAACCCATGATAACTATAGGCCAATACACCTAATATATTCTCTAATGCTGTAGAATATAAATAAGACAGTATTAAATTCATATATGAATACCTTCACAGACAAATATTGAAGCTTTTGATTTTGTAGACATTCAAGCAGCACTTGCAAAAGATAAAATAAAAGAGTTTTCATTGCAGAAATTATGCTTTTGACTGCTGATTAAAACCTTTTAGATCTTCCAGCCATATTTTTTTAAAGCTCTTGTTAACACACAAAGCCAAGTATGAAGCAAGTTCATTTTGGAAGAAAAAAATTTGACGTTTCCAGTTTGCATCAGCATGTTAATCTGATGTCTTCAGAAAAAACATTAATTGCAGATAGTGGCACCAGAAACTAATTTTCAAGAGACTTAAAAGGTAGTACTCACTGCCACCACTACTGCAGTACAAAAAATTTATTGGTTTCCCGATATAAAGGCAGCGGGCTACTACTGCTGGAAGTACTTGACAGTACTTCCCTTCTCCACTGTAGCCTGCACTGCTTTCCTCTCCCTGGTATGTACATTTTATTTCATTTTGTATAATATACTAATCACATTGATAATTTTTTAAACATTCCTTTGGTTTTATTTATTCTTATTCATATAATTTTTTCTTTAGTGTTTGTTTATTGGGAGCATAATATAAGGCAGTATTAACATAAGTGTCAGGGGCCCAAGACTGTTCAACTGCCTCTCAGCAGTTGAACAGTCAACACTAACAATGTCAGTAATTTTGAACAGTATGGTAGATTAAGATTCTTTATTTTAGCTTGATACAATGTACAGAGGTGAATGACATTTAGTTGTACATGCAGAAAGCCCAAATAATATGCAGAGCATTTTGGGCAAAGTTTAGACAATCTTAAGATTAATAAGGCATTGACTAATTAAGTACAGTGGTACCTCTACTTATGAGCAAAATTCGTTCCAGTCTGCTATTTCAAGTGCTGATACCGAAGAAATTTTTTCCCATAAGAAATAATGAAAATTAGGTTAATCCATTTCAGACCTCCAAAAATACACTTACAAAAGCACCTACAAAAATACACTTACATAATTGTTCGAGTTGGGAGCTGCTCATAAGTAGAGGTACCACTGTAGTACTTTTAAATAGTCTCTTAGGTGGTTGTAGAAATAAATTTAGGAGTTACAATGAATATAAGAGAATTGAATATCCTATTAGTACATGCTATATAGCTTTTATCGAGTTTAATTGTAAGAATTACATAATGTGGACACTCGGTGCTTTAATGGTATTGAGGATTACACACATTGAGAATAAGATTACATGTATATTGTTTTCCATATGTTTGTGACAATGAGAATATGGATATATAGTTTTCACATATTTAGCTGATGTTTTGATATGATTGGGAGAGAGAGTGAGTTTTTTTAACAGTTGAAGATGCTGACTGAGAGAGTGGTTCTGGAGATATTGTAAAAGTTAATGAAGTTCTTAATTGTGCAGGACATGTATTTTGAGGAATTTTTCCTTTTACTAATTTTGTTGCCATAATAGATAAAATAATTGAATGAAATTTGGAATTGGTTTGTGGAATGCTTGTAGAAAGTAAGGGCAGTTTGTAAACTTTGTTTTACCTTTATTCATCGTGTGTGGAGACCCAACAATTAGTATTTGCACCAAGAACTCGTTACATTTGTGACCGGGTGTGGACTAGTGAATTGCTCATTACTTTATAATTTGTTCATGATTGTAACCATGTATAAATGTAAGTAAGTAAATTTACTTACTTACATGATTCATTATCTTTGTAACTTGAGTTCATTACCTTTGTAACTTGCTCAGGTATCAAAACTTTGGGGCCCAGTCCCTGGACCCATTATGTACCTCTAATCTTTTGACTACCGCCCACAGGATGGGTATGGGGTGCATAATAAAATTATTAAACTAACTTTATTCATCTTTATAACCTGAAAAGATTTAATGTAGTTTGAACCAAGCTTATATGGCATTTTTGGGGGCAGGACAGTAATCAGGCAATTTGGTTCTATTTTTAACTTGTATTAAAACATTGTAGACATAGTAATGTATTATATTTTAAAAATTTCATTGAAGAGCTGGTGTACTCCTGTTTTTTAAGTACATTTCTAATACATATTTTTTTGATTGCCTTAAGTAATTTTCTCTTTATTTTACAGACTTGTGATTAAAGATGTTGGGAGCTCACTTGACCCGGTTGGGGGTGACCTCAGCACACCACATAGTTCACCCTCGCTATGTGCTAACCAAAGCGATGCAAATCACACGAATGGCACATTCCTCCTCTAGCATAGAATATCAACCCATCAAATCTGTTCTAGTTGCTAATAGAGGTATGTCATTGACAGTTATTTATATATTATGCATTTCAGTCTATGTAATATAATTTAACAGATTGTAAGTATCTTAGAAAAAACTATTTAAGTGGTTTTTGCAATGTAAAACTTCCCCAGTGCTGGGTCACCTTACCCAACTGATGGGAGGATTTTTCTCAGTGAAAATAACTAGTACATGAGAGGTTTTTACAATGTAAAAATTCCCCCTTCCCCTTAGAACAGTAGTTTGATTCGAGTGTTTCATTCATTGGGGCAGGGGCCACTTCTCTTGGAGGTATGCCACTGGCTAAGAACCCAGCATCTCTTGGGTATACATGGTGGGGATATTTTCCCTTTCTTCTAAATTTGCTGACATTTTTAATCATTACTTTAAAAAATAACACTTTCTTCAGCTATAATTTTTGTAGTGCTCATAATACTAATCTTGCAGGTGAAATTGCTATAAGAGTCTTCAGAGCCTGCACAGAATTAGGTATTCGATCTGTTGCTGTATACAGTGAGCAAGATAAAATGCACATGCATAGACAAAAGGCAGATGAATCGTACATCATTGGGCAAGGCCTTGCACCCGTAGATGCTTACCTATGTATCCCTGAAATTATCCGTGTGGCTAAGGTAAGAGAGTTTGTACATGTGACTAGGAATATTGGCAGGATGTAAACAGAAGTACCTCATAAAAACAAGTCCTTATTGTAGGGAAGGTATTGCTTGGTACGAGTTTTTATCAGTTAGTTTTTTTTTTTTTTATATTTTCTTTAAGAGAAAACATTAATACATGTCATATTACCTTCATAGAAGATCCGCACACATGAGAAAATAGGCACATGCCATAATTATGAAGTACTATCTATGCAAATACTTAACAATGAACGGTGCACACTTACAAGGAATATAATACAGTAAAGTACTATACAGTGGTACCTTGGTATACGTCCTTAATCCATTCCAGGATCTTGGACTTGTACCAAACAGGACGTATACCAAACAAATTTTCATGTAAGAAATATTGGGAAAACGATTAATCCATTCCCATGAAAAAAAAATCCTATTGTTATTGGCATATTATACATTGATGGGGTTGTGTAAAATAATTTAAACACTGCTTAATACTAAAATATATAATTTAAACACAGCCTAATACTAAAATACATACAAAAATACAAAAGAATTAGATGAAATAAATGCAAATTTAACCTTGGTTTACTTTGCTGAAAAGTCTAGTGCATACTAGGATAGTGCTGAGAAGGGTGGAGGAGGAAATGTTATTGTTTGGAAGGAGAGTCTGTCTCTCTTTCCCTATTTGAACCTGGTTGAAGCTCACCAGGTTTGACTTTTACTAAAAATCTGTCCAAAGAACCTTGCTTCTGCCTTCTCCTCAGGATGTTTTGGAAATGTGACATTCTCTGGTCATTCCAGACAATGCTATTATGGCTTGTTTGGGCTTTGTTGGGGTGGTACTTCTCTGCAAAGTTTTTGACGTCCATTCATTTCGCAAAGATTTCCTTGATTAATGAAGTAGTGGCTTTTTCTATCTCCTCTTCCGAGCCTGAAGAGAGTGCATCCATCTTAGTCTTGTGCTCCTCCTTCTCAAGTTTCTGCAGCTCCTCAGTGGTCAGCTCTTCCCTGTGCCCCTCCACTAACTCCTCCACATCGAGAGAGAGGTAAACAAGGGTGTCATGACTCATTTTGACCCATAAAAGTTCTAGCACGCGAGTTGTATTCCAAACAAAGGTTGTATAGCAAGCAAAAATGTTCGCGTCCAAACAGGACGTATACCAAGTTGGACTTATTCCAAAGTGGACATGTACTGAGGTACCACTGTATATGGTTATATACTACAGTAATATATGAGGATGACATGTTGGTGAATAATGACAGTGACCCAGGAAATTAATCCAGATTAGAGGTGTCTGTAATCCACAGTTTAGACACCAGTAAACATACATGTGGTTGTTGGAAAAACATCAGTGCCCAAGTGTTTCCTCAGTTTTCTTTCCACATTGGTCATTTAGTGTGCCCTAAAACACAGCCATGGTCATTTAGTGTGCCCTAAAACACAGCCATGGTCATTTAGTGTGCCCTAAAACACAGCCATGGTCATTTAGTGTGCCCTAAAACACAGTAATGGTCATTTAGTGTGCCCTAAAACACAGCCATGGTCATTTAGTGTGCCCTAAAACACAGCCATGGTCATTTAGTGTGCCCTAAAACACAGCCATGGTCATTTAGTGTGCCCTAAAACACAGCCATGGTCATTTAGTGTGCCCTAAAACACAGCCATCTAGTCACCTCTGTTCTGACTGGATATGATCTCATTTTTGTTGCATTTCTTTCAACTGACCTGCTGAAGCCAAGCCTGAGCTAAAAAATTTTTTTTTCTTCAACAAGTCGGCCATCTCCCACCGAGGCAGGGTGACCCAAAGAGAAAGAAAATCCCCAAAAAGAAAATACTTTCATCATCATTCACCACTTTCACCACACTCATACATAATCACTGTCTTTGCAGAGGAGCTCAGATACGACTGCTGAGAATAGTCCCTCCCAGCTGTCACTATCCCAGACCCCTCCTTTAAAGTGCAGGCATTGTACTTCCCATTTCCAGGACTCAAGTCCAACTAAATCAATTAACTGGTTTCCTGAATCCCTTCACAAAATGTTACCCTGCTCACACTCCAACAGATCGTCATGTCCCAAAACCATTCGTCTCCATTCACTCCTATCTAACACGCTCACACATGCTTGCTGGAAGTCCAAGCCCTCGCCCACAAAACCTCCTTTACCCCTTCCCTCCAACCTTTCTAGGACGACCCTACCCCGCCTTCCTTCCCTACAGATTTATACGCTCTCCAAGTCATTCTACTTTGATCCATTCTCTCTAAATGACCAAACCACCTCAACAACCCCTTTTCAGCCCTCTGACAAATACTTTTAGTAACTCCACACCTTCTCCTAATTTCCACATTCCGAATTTTCTGCATAATATTTACACCACACATTGCCCTTAGACAGGACATCTCCACTGCCTCCAGCCTCCTCCTCCTCGCTGCAGCATTTGCAACCCATGCTTCACACCCATATAAGAGTGTTGGTACCACTATACTTTCGTACATTCCCTTATTTGCCTCCATGGATAACATTTTTTGTCTCCACAGATACCTCAATGCACCACTCGCCTTTTTCCCTTCATCAATTCTATGGTTAACCTCATCCTTCATAAACCCATCCGCTGACACGTCAACTCCCAAATATCTGAAAACATTTACTTCTTCCATAATCCCTCTCCATAATCCTGAGCTAAATGTTTGTGATAAAAGTATGTATTTGCAGCAGTTTTATTCATTTTGTTAATATTGTGTGAATAGTAATAAGTTGAGAGGTTTTAGGATTAAAAATAGTAATAATAATAACAATAAAGTACAGTGGTACCTCGAGTTACGATGGTCCCCAAAATCGCCCTTTTATGTAACTTTATTTTTTTAAATGCTTTTGTAAGTATATTTTTGGGGGTGTAAAAGGACTAGTCTATTTTACATTATTCCTTAAGGGATAAATTCGCTTGGTAATGGCACTTGAACAGCATTCTCGAACGAAAAAATATCGTAACTCGAGGTACCACTGTATTGGTAAACAATACAATTATTAAAGCTCTCCCTAGGCTTTTTTTTTTTTTTTTTTTTTTTTTTAAGAATTCACAAATGCAGAATGGGCTAGATGCCTAGTTCCATTCCATCTTAAGGGCATAAGTAAATTTCAAGTACAGGTAAAGTAAAATATGGACTACAGTATAGTATTTAAGTTCATTATGGTTTAATACATAATTTTTTACAAAGGAAAATACAAATGTATGAGGTACAGCAATTATGAAGCATGAATTATAAATTGCAAATTAATAACAGAAAAGCTTAAAATAAATATACGTCCGTCATTCATTAATTTAAAATACTGTATCTTTTCTAATTATCTGCATAAACAGAATTAAAAGGAAACATAATTAAGACTAATTATAGTGCATTTATTCTGCATTTCTAGGAGAATGACGTAGATGCTATCCACCCTGGTTATGGCTTTCTTTCTGAGCGCTCAGACTTTGCACAAGCTTGTTTTGATAATGGTGTACGTTTCATTGGTCCATCACCAGAGGTTGTGCAAAAGATGGGTGATAAGGTGGCTGCTCGACAGATGGCAATTAATGCAGGTATGTAAAAAGTTCTCCATGGGGAAGTGGAACAAAATTCTTCCTCCGTAAGCCATGTGTGTCTTAAGAGGCGACTAAAATGCCAGGAGCAAGGGGCTAGTAACCCCTTCTCCTGTATATATTGCTAAATGTAAAGGGAGAAACTTTCGTTTTCCATTTTGGGCCACCCTGCCTCGGTGGGAAACGGCCGATGTGTTGAAAGATGATGATGTAAACATAGTATACATTTGTCAATGCCAGTATGAATATATCCTTCCCACCACTGAACGAAAAGTTTCATTTAATTTTTATATCTTCACGTGTTGAACGTTGAGCAAGATTGCTGGTAGACTGACATAAACAAGTGGCTAATACTGTAGCTAAATATTCAAGAATATTGTAAATTGTTTCTAACCTGTAATTTAATATCATTATTGAACTACAGTGGAACTCAGGATTTTGTTCGCACCTAATATCGTACACTTCGGATTTAGACTACTTTTTTGGGTGAAATTTTGGTCCGGATTTCGTACCTCCACCCGGAAATCGCACATATCAGACGCGTCCACCCACCCTGGACGCTCCCACACATGCATACGTGTCTGTCTGGCTCTGTCACTGGTCGAGTGAGCATTACTTCACGTGTTCATCTGAAACATTTCGTAATAATCCATTGTTTTTTGCGCTTAACTATTGAGTGCGACTGCAACATAAGCCACCATGGGCCCAAACAAAGTTCCTAGTGCCAGCCCTTTGGTAAAGGTGAGAAACACTATAGATTTCAAGAAAGAGATTGTAGAAAAATATGAAAGTGGCGTACGTTTAGCCGAGCTTGTCAGGATGTATGGGAAGTCGAAATCAACAATCTGTTCCATCCTGGCAAAGAAAGTAGAAATCAAGGAAGCTAAAGTTGAGAAAGGGGTAAATATGCTAACGAAACGGATCACAAACAATCGAAGATATGGAGAAGTTGTTGTTGGTGTGGATCAACGAAAAACAGTTAGCGGGAGATAGTATTGTGGAGTCGGTCATTTGTGAAAAGGCAAGGCAGGTATGTAATAATGATTTAAATGTTCATTTATCCATTTCATTAGTGCTTTATATTTATTTCTCATTGTTTTCTGTATGTTAAACTAGTTATTCTTTTAAAAAATATATTTTTTGTTAATATTTTTGGGTGTCTGGAACGGATTAATTGTATTTACATTATTTCTTATGGGAAATATTACTTCGGTTTTCTTACGTTTCGGATTTAGACTGACCTTCTGGAATGGATTAAGTACGAAATCCAGGATTCCACTGTATCTCTTAATTGGAAAGTAATCTTTTATTGTAATTTCATAAACTTCCATTAATAATAATTAATATAATAATATTTTTATTCCGTTGCAAGTTACAAGTATACATAGGTATTTGTAGTTACAATTATAAAACTGTAATGCAAGGAGAGCCACTGGCATGCCATGGTATTAGGGCAGCTTAATCTAAAGACTTATTCACTATGTATGTACATAATACTAGAGAAATTGGTTGAGTTTATTCTAGTTGTATATTTTATTTCAAATTACAATATGTTGATGCTATACTAGTAAAATAACAATACTAGAGAAATTTATTGAGTTTCTTCTAGTTATATATTTTATTTCAAATTAATATGATGATACTATACTATTAAAATGACAATATGATATGAAATTGCAACAAGTGTTAAGGAGGATGACAATATAAAACTGAGATTATCTTAAGTAAAATAACATTGGGTTTGAAAGTTTGTTACAGTATGAGTATTTAGTATAGGGTGAGTAGGTGATTTTGAGAAGTCTTGAATTGATTTTCCGACAAGGTTAACTTAATATTTACTGGTAATGAATTCCAGATTCTGGGGCCCTATATGTGTATAGAATTTTACATTGGTTGGTATGGACTCGGGTATGTCAAATAGTGATCTGTGTCTTGTGTCATGGTCGTGGGACCTATTAAAGTTGTTGAGGAGAATTTTGAGCGGAGGGTTGATATTAGCATGTAGAGTTTTATGTATGTAGTAGGCACATGAATAGGTATGAATGTTTTTTACAGTGAGTAGTTTTAAAGTTTTGAATATAGGTGGAGTATGCTGTCTAGTGGGAATTTATCATCCTGACTGCAGCCTTTTGCTGGGTTATGAGTGGTCTAAGGTGATTTAATGTTGTTGAGCCCCATGCACAGATTCCATTGGTGAGGTAAGGGTAGATAAGGAATGATATAGTGCAACGAGAGCTGGTTGTGGCGCATAATAGCGTATCTTTGATAATATACCTACTGTCTTTGAGATTTTCTTGGAAATTTGTTGTATGTGTGTTTGGTATTTAAGTCTACTGTCAAGGTGGATTCCTAGGAATTTTCCCTCTGTGAGTCTTGTGATGGGTGAACCATTGAGCATTATGTTAAGTGGAACATTTGTGGCTTTGTTTCCAAACTGAATGAAGTAGGTCTTGTCAGTATTGAGAGTAAGCTTGTTTGTCTTCATCCATGTTGATATTTTCTGTAATTCGGCATTAACAGTGTTGGCTGTTAACCCTTTGAGGGTCCGTCCTGTAGTTCTATGGCTTTGAAGCCAGGGTCCAGGCCGTAGTACTATGTCATGAGCTCAGCTCACTTTGATAAGCTGTGAGCGGTAAATTTGGGCCTAAATATGAGAGAATGCATCTATGTAGTAAGTTTGCACCATATAAAACAGATCCTGCAGCAAGCAGTGCATACTGAGGGGAAAAAACTGCGACCATGTTTTTGGATTAAAACCAACTTTGCGGTGTATTTTCATATGGTTATTACAGTTGTATTGACGGTTTCTTGATCTCGTTTGATAGAATGGAGGATATATTACAGAAATAGAGATGATTTTGATTGGTTTTAGTACTGAAAATAGCTCAAAATTGAGCTCAAAGTAGTGGAAATGTTTGATTTTTGCCAATGTTCAAGAGCAAACAAATCACATTGCACGTCCAATACACGTCGGCTGGGGAGTCTGATGTGCGTTCACGAATGCGCTGATATTATGTATACAATTATTGCAGTATTGCTTAACAGTAAAGATTTTATATTTTGGTGTGAATAAAAATTCTTTGAGTAAAAAATCAAAATGGGATTAATCAAAATCATCTCTATTTCTGTAATATATCTTCCATTCTATCAAATGAGACCAAGAATACAACCATAAATACCATATGAAAATACACCGCAATGTCGCTGTTTTAAACCAAAAACATGGTCGGAGTTTTTTTTTTCTCATACACTGCGTGCTGCAGGATTTTTTTTATACTGTGCACACTGAACTCGCAGAACCATTCTCTCGCATGTAGGCCTACCAGCTTTCTCCCACCAGATTTAAAGGCGCTAGAATTTTGGCGTAGTATTACGGGACCAACACTGGCTTTCAAGCCGTAATATTACGGGACCAACAGTGAAAAGGTTAATACTTTTATCATTCAGTGCTGTTTGCTATAAAAAAAAAAAAAATTTTTAAATTCTTTAGGTGTTCAGGTTGTCCCAGGAACTGATGAGCCAGTAACAACACCTGAAGCAGCATATGATTTCTGCGTTAAATATGGTTTACCTGTCATGCTGAAAGCTGCTTACGGAGGTGGAGGGCGTGGTATGAGAGTCGTTAGAGAGTTGGCAGTGAGTTCCTGTCATATTCCTCAGTAACCTTGGATAAGATTTTGTGTAGTAAAGAAGGTATTCATCTTAAAAGAGTGTAGTCATAACTGTACAAATAGTATATAGTATCTCAGTGATATTCCAGCATTATTGATATAATCTACAGCATATACATATGTATAGCTGTTATTTGTATATGATGATAATTTGCCTTTTGTGTACTACATAGGATGTAAAAGAATGTTTTCGTCTAGCATCTTCTGAGGCTGAAGCAGCATTTGGAAATGGTGCCATGTTCATAGAAAAGTTCATTGAAAAGCCTCGCCACATTGAACTTCAGGTTTTAGGAGATAAGGCGGGAAATGTTGTACATCTGTTTGAGCGTGACTGCTCTGTACAGCGCAGACATAAAAAACTGGTGGAAGTCGCTCCAGCTCCCAACCTTGATCAAAAGGTAAAATAAAAGTCTGTTTTGTCAGTTATGCTTTATCAAAATGATGCTGAATTTCTAGATAATTTTGGCTATGATGTGACATTTGTTAAATTTGTATAACTATGGTAATTTTTTGCTTTCCAGATTTTCATCCATTTCACGTTTTGATTCATCTCAAATTTTATACTTTTGTATTGTCATTTTATTTCCTTTAAAAAAAAATTTTGCTTGCTGTGTTCGATTTCTTAGTACAGGTGGGCCACATTTTACAGTGCTTCGCTTTATGGTGTTTCACTAATGCAGCTGTTTTCAGTTATACCAATTCTTCATTTATTCTGACTCCCTATTATAAATATATTCACCACTTACTGTAAGTTAAGCATGAAAATATTTTAAGGTAAGTAATGTATGTACTGTATATGATTTGTTTTAGGCTAGCTTTTTTGCTTACTTAATATATGATAGTGTAAACATGTTATCAGGCTTTTATATGCATTTGATTTGAAAGTGAAAAGGCTATAATTCACCTTGGTGATTTTTGTTTTACAGTTGTAACCTGGAACCTATCCTGCTATATGAGCGGCCGGCCTATATACAGTTTTCAGGAACGTAGCTATCATGTTAATAGATTATCTACATTTTTCACTACATGTATATAAAAATGAAAATGTATTTTTCATGAGTTTTTTCCCCTCCACTGTATTATTGTAATGTACAATGTATAATTCTTTGAACAGGTTCGTGAGGCAATGGCAGCTGATGCTGTTAAACTGTGCAAGAGTGTAAACTATGAAAATGCTGGCACTGTAGAATTTTGCTTGATAATCGAGGAAATTATTATTTTATAGAAGTAAATGCTCGCCTTCAGGTTGAACATACTGTCACAGAGGAAATCACTGGGTAAGTCAGAGATGGATTTTGGCTACTGTAAATTAACTTTAAAATCAGTTTTTCTTCAGTTTGGAAGCTTAGAAAATTATGCTTTAACATGCAAAGTGCTTTATATATAAAGGTTCTATGCCATTATCATTTGTGTAGTCTTTGCCTCATTTACACTGTTGGACTTGGGAAACTATTGATTAAATATTAACTGTAATTGAGAACAGTTATAAAGTAAATGCTTAAATGGTTTTTAACAAAATATTTTAACTGCTTTAGTGCAGGTGTAAATAATTAATTTCCATTAATTATACATGTGATATGATTGGTTTTAGCTCATAGTATTCACAGCATTTCAAGCAAATATTGACTAGGACTAAGATTATTGGATAACACTGATGGATTACTACTTAGTTGTTTTATTTTTTTTTATACATATGGGTCTAGTACAAAGTATTAACAGAATTCATGAAAAATTTCTAATTGACAAAATAAGAAAGGTTGAATGGTAAGTTTTGAAATTGCAATAAAAAAAAATTTACAATTAGAGAATGTTCAATAATTAACAGGTTAGAAACTAATGGACTGTTTAAACCCACAATACTCTTAACCCTTTCGGGGTCGGTGCCGTACTAGTACGTTTTACGAGCAGGGGTTGGTGCCGTACTAGTACGCGTAAATTCTAGCGGCTTCAAATTAAGCAGGAAACGGCTGGTAGGCCTACATATGAAAGAATGGTTCTATGTGGTCAGTGTGTGCAGTATAAAAAATCCTGCACCACACTGCATAATGAGGAAAAAACTCCGACCGATTTTTCGTTTAAAACTAGCGACTTTGCAGTCTATTTTCGTATGTTATTTATTGATGTATTCTCGTTTTCTTGGTCTCATGTGATAGAATGGAAGATATATTACAGAAATAGAGATGATTTTGTTTGGTTTGACAATGACAAGTACCTTGAAATTGAGCTCAAAGTAGCGAAAATGTTTGATTTTCGCCGATGTTCAAGAGTAAACAAATCACACCATGCGTCCAGTACACATCAACTGGTGAGTCTAATATTCTTGCACAAGTGCGCTGATATTATTTATACTATTTTTATAATGATGCAGTTGTATACATAACAGTAAATCTTCTATTTTTTGTGAATAAAAATTCAAAATGGAAAGCAAAAGTAATGTAAGAGGGGCCTGGAGACGTGACTAATGAACAGAGAAGATGTTATTTTAGTGCCAGGAATGTCTGCCTTGTTTATTCTGGATCCTATTTTGAAATTGGCATCGTTTGAAATTTGTGTGAAATTGGCCAAATTGTCATTTTCTGACCACTATTTTGGGTAGTTGAAATTGGTAAATAGGTGGTTTCTTGTACTCGATCGATAGAAGAAATGGGGTTCTAGCGAAATAGCTATGATTTTAGTGGACTGGAACATTGGAATTGGTCAAAATAGGGGTCAAATTGTGAAATCGCCGATGCATAAACATCTTCGAGACAGATAACTTCCGAGAGCATAATTCTATAAGTTTTCATTCAAATTTCAAACTTTTGGTGTCGTTATGATCAGAAAGATTCTCTTATCATTTCATAAGAAAAAATTATTTTTTCCCCAAAAAGTTTCGACCCTGAGAACGTGTTTCCGAGAAGGCCTTGACCCCCCAAAAGGGGTTTAAAAACTTCAATTTAAACCCTTGGGGTCCGTCCTGTAGTTCT
>WNWK01034043.1:0-20697 GCA_009830355.1 Cherax destructor | reverse complement strand
CCCCCTTTCCCCAAACCCTTTTAGCATTTCCCTTTTCCCCCCCATCTCTAACAACCAGGGGCATCATGCATCATATAAAAAGTCTATTTTTTTTTTAAAAATGGTCCCCTTCCTCCTCTCCCCAAAAATTGAGCCTCACTCTTTTGCATAAAATCTCTTAAATATTTTTAAGAAAATTTCCCATCTACTATTCTATTTTTGTCATGTCACATGACTACCTAGAAAAGAGTATAAAATTTTCTAAATCCATAAATCAAAAAACAGCTCCTTATCCTTATCTGGTACATTAAATATTCCATTAAACACTTGGTCTACAAAACCCCCTACCCAACAAATAATAAAGTCAGTCAAAAAAGGCACAAATTTTTTCAGACTAGTTCAAAAAGTACTGATTAATTGTTTTTAAAAAGTAATTTGGGGAATATCCCCATTTTCTTACCCTAACATATGGCAAAAATTTTTTTATGAAATACTGTAAAATTAATCACAAATAACCCCCAAATAGGAGAAAAACTGATGACAACATTGTGGCCCGATTTGGGAAAAATTAATTAAAATCACAAAAAAGTAAAAAGGGAAAGGGAAAACCAGTATATACATATGAGAGGGAAAGGAAAGGAAAGCGGAAAAAAAATTCATCTTCTCCCCCTTAAAAACGACAAGAAAAGGGAAAAAAAGTGGGTCGGGTTTTGCTAACGGGAGCATCCCAAAAAAAATCTCCCCCAAAATTTGTCTCTTTTTAAAACTCCCCGGGCCCTATGACCCAAAAACCCCTTTTTGGGACACCCCTTCAGTTAACAATTTAATCCGTCAAAAGGCTATTTTTAACGACAATCTTTAAACCCGAATCAATATTGCCAAAAGAAATAAGGGAAATAAAATTAATCACCCAAGACTTAAAAAGTAGTTAAATAAAATATTTTTAGAATTTTTGACATTAAATAATACACAATTTATTGAACAATAAATAAATACTTTAAAAATATTGTACAATAAAAATTCACACATTTATTGAAGAGTTGTTGATGTGTGGAGGACGGGAGGAGGAGAAGTTGGAGTAGTATGCTAGTGTTTGGAAGGGAATCCCTTCCATTAACACTCAGGTACCAAGTTCTTTTCTGGGGTTACTTCCCTTTTCTTTGAATGCCAATAGGACCAGCTTGAGAGTCACTGGACCTCTTTCTAACAATAAATCTGTCCAGGGAGCTCTGTGTCTGGCGATTCTTTAAACCATCCCTGAAATGACACACCACTGTGTCATTGTACAGGTTGCCAGCACGGCCTGCAACAGCATTATTAGGGTGATATTCATCCATAAATAAAGCCTTGCACATCACTCCATTTGGCACAGATCTCCCTAATCCTTGAAGAAGGCACCTTCTTCCATCTCGGTTCCACCTCCTCCTCCTCTGAACAATTGTCCTGACCTCTGGTCTCTTGTTCCAGTTGCTGTTGAAGCTCTTGCAGATCTTCAGTGGTTAGCTCTTCCTTGTGCTCCTCCACCAACTGTTCCACATCCTCACCACTCACCTCTAACCACATAGACTTGCCCAATTCCACAATTTCTTCCACAACAGGCTCAGGCTCAGGGTTCTGAGGCTCAGCCCCAAAACCTTCAAAATCCCTCTCTAGGACACAGTCTGGCCACAATTTTCTCCAGGCAGAGTTCAAAGTCCTGGTAGTCACTCCCTCCCAAGCCTTACCTATAAGGTTTACACAATGCAGCATATGGAAATGGTTTTTCCAAAAGTCTCTTAGGGTTATATTCATGTCTGTGGTCACATCAAAGCACTTTTGAAACATTGCTTTGGTGTAGAGTTTTTAAAGCTGGAAATGACCTGCTGGTCCATGGGCTGGAGGAGGCGTGGTATTGGGGGCAAGAACTTCACTTTGATGAATTTAAACTCCTCCACAATTTTCTCTACCAAGTTTGGAGGATGACAAGGAGCATTGCCCATTATCAGGAGGCACTTAAGTGGCAAATTATTGTCCAATAGATATTTCTTCACACTGGGGCCAAACATGTCATTGAACCACTCTAAGAAAATGTCCTTTGTGACCCATGCCTTTTTGTTAGACCTCCACATCACACACAAGTTAGACTTGGTGACACCGCATCTGCCAAACACTCGGGGATTTTCAAAAAGATACACCAGTAAAGGCTTCACTTTGCAATCACCACTGGCATTAGCACAAAGCATCAAAGTTAGCCTGTCTTTCATAGGCTTATGTCCTGGCTGTGCCTTTTCTTCCTGAGTAATGAAGGTCCTGTTGGGCATTTTCTTCCAAAACAGGCCTGTTTCATCACAATTAAACACTTGTTGGGGGAGGAATTGTTCAGCCTCTATGTACTCCTGGAATTCAGGCACATATTTTTCAGCCGCAATTTTGTCAGAACTGGCTGCCTCATCATGCCTCACAACACTATGTATGACACTTCGATTCTTAAATTTGTGAAACCAGCCTCTGCTGGCTTTAAATTCGCTCACTTCAGCACTCGTTGCAGGCATATTCTTAACGAGATCATCATGCAACTGCCTTGCTTTTTCACATATTATTGCCTCCGAAACACTATCTGCTGCTAACTGTTTCTCGTTGATCCACACCAACAACAACCTTTCCACATCTTCCAGCACTTGTGATCTCTGTTTTGTGATCACAGATGAACCTTTTGCAACAACAGCTTCCTTGATTTTACTTGTATTTTTTCTTGGCCACAATGGTAGCGATGGTAGAAAAGGCTTTACCATACAGCCTGGCCAGCTCAGTGATACGCACTCCACTTTCATATTTTTCTATTATCTCCTTCTTCAGTTCTATCGTATTTCTGTTCCTCTTTGCCACAGGCTTACCACTAGGAGCTTTCCTTGGACCCATGGTAGCTTATTTAGCAGTTGCAAGCACTAAAAACAGTGGAATAATGACAATATACTGGTATGAATGTGTGGGTGTGGGTGGGTGGGTGGTCGCTCTCGCTTGTAAACAATAGCACACTGACGCTCCCTGGAGTGCGCGCTCAGCTGGGCGCCATGCAGACACGTCCGGTACGAATGTCGTTAACCGAAGCAAACATCGTTAACCGCAATCATTTTTTTTACGTCATAAATATCGTTAACCGAAAATATCATTAACTGACAGCATCGTTAATGGGGATCTGTAACAAATAGCGTTCCTCAGGGATCGGTTTTGGGCCCGTTGTTGTTTATAATATATATAAATGACCTTGACGAGGGAATTTCTAGTGATATGAGCAAATTCGCTGATGACACGAAGATAGGTAGGATAATCGATTCAGACGTAGATGTCAGTGAACTACAGGAGGATTTAGACAAACTCAATTCCTGGTCAGAAAAATGGCAGATGCAGTTCAATGTAGATAAATGCAAAGTTCTTAAGCTCGGGAGTGTCCATGCAAGCACTTATAAGTTAAATAACGTAGAACTTAGCCATACAGATTGCGAGAAGGACTTGGGGTGATGGTAAGCAGCAACCTTAAACCAAGACAGCAATGCCTAAGCGTGCGTAATAAGGCAAATAGATTACTGGGATTTATATCAAGAAGTGTTAGCAACAGAAGTCAGAGGTTATATTACAGCTTTATACATCATTAGTAAGGCCTCACCTAGATTACGCAGCTCAGTTCTGGTCTCCATATTACAGAATGGACATAAATTCGTTAGAAAACATTCAGCGTAGAATGACTAAATTAATACATAGCATTAGAAATCTTCCTTACGAAGAAAGATTGAAGACCCTTAAATTACATTCACTTGTAAGACGTAGAATGAGGGAGACATGATCGAGGTATACAAGTGGAAAATGGGTATTAACAAAGGGGATATAAATAAGGTCTTGAGGTATCTCTCAGAGAGAACCAATAATGGATTCAAGTTAGATAAGTTTAGATTTAGAAAGGATATAGGAAAGTATTGGTTTGGAAATAGGGTAGTTGATGAGTGGAACAGTCTGCCTAGTAGGGTTATTGAAGCAAGGACCTTGGGTAGTTTTAAATTTAGGTTGGATAAATTCATGAGTGAAAGGGGTTGGATTTGATTGGGAATTGCACATGAGTAAATAAAATTATCAAAGCTTATTTCTTGGGTAGCATTGAAAATTAGGTTGAACAAATATTCTGTTAGTGGGATGGAATGTGAAGGACTTGCCTAGTATGGGCCAACAGGCCTGCTGCAGTGTTCCTCCTTTCTTATGTTCTTATGTTCTTATGAGTGAGAGGGGTTGGATTTGAGTGGGACTTGCATGTGAGTAAATAGAATTATCAAAGCTTATTGCTTGGGTAGCGTTTATTCTGTTAGTGGGTTGGATTTGTGAAGGACCTGCCAAGTATAGGCCAACAGGCCTACTGCAGTGTTCCTGAAGTGAAGACGTGTCTTGTGTGCTCTCTGTGAATCTGAAAAAGATGTCCTCTCTTGAGCTACTCTACCAGCAGCTAAAGGAAGAACTGAGGGTAGCTAAGCTTGAGATACAGCGACTGACTGAGGAAAACAAAAGGATTCGTAGTAATCCTCCTGTTGTGAATCCTCAAGTCAAGAAAGGAACCTGGATAGTGGCTGGAATGCATGGGACAAAGTTAAGGATCAAGAGGACGGGTGGAGAGGTAGAAACAACGAAGACCCAGGAGAATGTTGTGGAAACATCGAACACATTCTCCGTCCTACCCAATGAATGTGAGTCGACTACTAGGATCATCACCATGAACGACACAAAGGAAGGTAGGAACATTGTTCTTGTTGGGGATAGTCAGATTAGGTACATGGATAGGGCCTTCTGCTTGAAAGATAGAAGTAGGAGACAGAGGGTTCGTTTTCCTGGGGCTGGGATGGAGGATATTGTTAGCCGTCTGGACGACATCATGAGAGGTAATGGGAGCAATCCTATTATCTGTCTCAGTACTGGAGGCAACGATGTTGGCAGACAAAATTAGGAAGAAGGGTGGGAACCATGTCATATGTGGTATTTTGCCAAGGAGAGGAGTTGAAATGAATGGTTGTCCAGGGCAATTGGTGTCAATTGCTGGCTGGACAAATACTGTAAGGAAAATACAGTAACATTCATTGATAACTGGGACCTCTTCTATGACAGAAATGACATGTATGCCAGGGATGGGGTTCACTTATCTAGGTCTGGGGTGGGGGCACTGGCAACTGCAGTGGAGGGAGCTGTTAGGGCTTTAAACTAGAAAAAGTTAGTGGTATGGGTTATGGGGGAAAAACAGTGAAGTCCCAGTGTAGTAATATTATGAATTCTAGGAGAACTAGTAATAGTAGTTTATTTGGACATGATACAAAGAGTTACAATTTGTTATGAGATGTTATGAGGTGTACATGCCAAAAGCCCCTAATATGCAGGGCATTTTGGGCAGACTTAAAATTAACTTAAAACTAAATGGTAAGAATTTTAGTAGATAGTTTACAATATGAGTATAGTTGAGTATTTAAGCTATGAAATTTGAATAGTTTAGACTATAACACTTTTGAAACATAGTTTTATGCTTTTGTCTTATTTATAAAATTAATTAAATCAGATTAAACAATATGTGTTGCAATAACAAATTATATGGTCATTAGATGAGTTACAAGGAGCACAAGGGTACATAAGGATACATGAGGTATAAGTTTCAACATTTGTACTATATTATATTTGGTAAACTATTTCTCAGAATAAGGTGGATATTGGAAAGTCAGTGGCACTAGGTGACAAGGACTGTAATAGGTATAGTGGAAAAACAGAAATGAGTAGGAAGGGTAAAGAGAAAGGGGGGTCTTTATATGTATTTTACACTAATAGTCGTAGTGCTAGAAATAAGATGGACGAGTTGAGATTAGTTGCTAGTGCGGGTAATATTGATGTTTTTACAATAACTGAGACGTGGTTTAATATGAAAAATCGGGACATACCTGCCGAATGTCACATCCAGGGTTTTAAATTGTTCCAAGTAGACAGAAGTATCGGGAAGGGGGAATGGGGTGGCACTCTATGTCCGTGATCATTTAAATTGTTGCATAAAAACGGGCATAAAGTCTGAAATAATACATACAGAGTCTGTCTGGATAGAATTTTCAGAGGGGTGTGAAAAATTGATTTTAGGTGTGATATATCGTCCTCTAAACTTAGATAGGGAACAAGGGAGACTACTCTGGGAGGAAATTGTTAAGGCCACAAGGAACGATAACGTAGTAATTCTAGGGGACTTTAACTTTAGTCAGATTGATTGGAATTTCTTGACAGGGAATTTAGAATCTAACAGAATAAACGCTACCCAAGCAATAAGTTTTGATAACTCTATTTACTCACGTACAAGTCTCACTCAAATCCAACCCCTCTCACTCATGTATTTATCCAAAACAAATTTTAAACTACCCAAGGTTTTAGCACATGAATAAATAGAATTATCAAAGCTTATTGCTTGGGTAGCATTGAAAATTGGGGTGGGCAAATATTCTGCTAGTGGGATGGATTGTGAAGGACCTGCCTAGTATGGGTGAACATGCCTTCTGCAGTGTTCCTCCTTTCTTATGTTCATATGTTCTTAAATGTTTATACAGCAGTGTACAGTATATTGTAATAAATAAAATTGAGGAAATCAGGTCTAATATATATTATTTAGGTACAAATACTGGCCAGAGAGCCCGTCATAAGTCCGAGGCGTCGGTAAACGAGTACGTCGCTAAGTGAGGAGATACTGTATTAATAATAAGGAAGTAGAGAAGGTAGTAGTAGTAGTAGGTAGGGAAGAAGTAGAGGTAGTGACACAAGAGTCAGTGAGTGGAGTGTAGCAAGGCAATAATAGCAGTAGCGGTAGCAGAGGAAGTCTAAGGACACGAAAAAGGAGCTAAAGGTCCACAAAGGTGGAACCAAAAACAGAGAAACAAGAAGAAACTCATAAAACAGAACTCACCTAGGCAGAAGAGAGTAAAAACAAAGAAAAAAATATAGGAATGGAGATGAAATAAAAATCAGGTCAAGTCATGAGTGTTCTGAAGTTTGCAACACTTGACAATGTAATGAGAAAGGAAGTCATCTACAGAGACAAAGTCAGGATTAATAGTCACACAAGGAAAGTTGTGTGTAAGTGATGCTTCAACAAGATAGTGACCGTGTGACTTGTTAACAGTCCAAATCAGACAGAAACATCATCATAAGTTTCTTTCTCCTATGTGAGGGTTATTTGTGTATTGTTCCAGTCACGGTATCGTGCCTTCTTATTCTTTCAGTAATATTAAACAAATCAATGGCCTCCCTCCTCTTTGTTCCTCACAGTGGCTGCCCTATCCTTGCCTGTCTGGCTATCTCTCAACACTGCTGTTTCATTGTTTATGTCCATGATAGGTGCAATGTAGTAAATATTTTGAAGCAATCAAAAATAGCTTTAAAATCAAAAGCAGAAAAAATGAAGCTTACTCTAACAATTCCTGTTTTAGTCTCCCAAATGCGTAGCTTGTTGTCCGTACACACCGACACTCCAAGACCGCCTTCACCAACACTCAGGCATAGTACCTAAAAAAGAGAACACCTCATTACCTTACAACTTTTACAATATTATACAGTAGGGCCCCACTTATACGGCAGGTTAAGTTCCAGGCTACCGCTGGAAAGCGGACATCTCCAGAAAGCAGAACGCCAATTGTTTCCACTTATAAATGCATATCAGTGTGAGATAACAAGTTTACACTAACATATACGTATTAAGTTTGCAATAGAGCTAGGCATTAAAAACAATAAAAAGTAAAATACACACACAGTACACTCATTACTTACCTAAAAATATTTGTAGTCTTAATGTAGGGTGAGAGGTAAGTAGTATTTAAGTCAAGTGTGGGAGGTATGGTAGCCCGCCTGGCCACCCCACCCACACGTAATATACTACAACATCTAAAGCACCCTAGAGCGATAAAATGCATATACAGTACACTCATTACTTACCTTAAAATATTTATAGTCTTAACGTACGGTGAGAGGTGAACAGTATTTATTTGTAGAAAGTCAGGTGTGGGAGGTATGGTAGCCCGCTTGGCCACCCCACCCACATGTAATATACTATGACATTTTAAATGCCCTAGAGCGATAAAATGCACATACAGTACATCCATTTCTTACGTGAGTAAACGAGATAAAAACTAATAAATGAGAGAGAACGAGTAAATGAGAGAGGACAAAGAGCACGGAGTATGTAAACAAGCAGACGAACGCGTCTGGTTGATACACATTCATTTCCATGTCTGTGAAGCTTATTCAATTCCATTCAACTTTATTTCTGATAATATTACAAAGTGGGGTTTACATATTATGTTGTTAATACATTTTATGAATTATTTATTACAAGAAGGTCAATAATAAGCCTAGTATGCCTACATTTCAGGCAGTCTTATACTAGATCTTACTCTATAGTGACACAATGATTATACTGGTATTAAGGTTAGGTAATTGTAGTGATTAACTAGGTTTACATAATTGAGGTAGAACAAAAATATAAGAGGTTTTCTGTGCGAGGGGCTTGGACTTCCAGCAATCATGTGTGAGCGTATTTGATAGGAGTGAATGGAGACAAATGGTTTTTAATACTTGACGTGCTGTTGGAGTGTGAGCAAAGTAACATTTATGAAGGGATTCAGGGAAACCGGCAGGCCAGACTTGAGTCCTGGAGATGGGAAGTACAGTGTCTGCACTCTGAAGGAGGGGTGTTAATGTTGCAGTATTATAACTGTAGTGTAAAGCACCCCTCTGGCAAGACAGTGATGGAGTGAATGATGACGAAAGTTTTTCTTTTTCGGGCCACCCTGCCTTGGTGGGAATCGACCGATGTGTTAATAAAAAAAAAAATTAATGAAAATGGTGACGTGTTGGCATGATACAGTTACTATATTGGAGTGTCTTAGGCAAACTTATGACTAGCTTAAGAATTATGAAGCAATAGTTGTATTAGAATCTTGGTTACAGTCATGTGCAAATTAAGGCAGAATCACAGATATCAATAAGTGTAATTTTGTTGTGGATATGTGCAAGATAAAGTAGTTTTCATGTGGTTAGCTACCAGTAAGTGAGATAAGATGTTTTTTAACGGTGCTTTTGATAATGGAGGTTGTGTCTGCAGTTCTAGAGTTTTCAGGCAGGGAGTTCCATATTTTAGGCCATTTTATGTACATTGAATTTTTGTATAGATTTAGTCGGACGTGGGGAATGTCAAAGAGATGTTTGTGTCTGGTATTATGTCTATGAAAAAGAGAGGTTAAGAGAGTGGTGAAGCAATGTAAAAAGAGAGCAAATGAGAGAGTGGGTGAGATGTTATCAACAAATTTTGTTGAAAATAAGAAAAAGTTTTGGAGTGAGATTAATAAGTTGAGGAAGCCAAGGGAACAAATGGATTTGACAGTTAAAAATAGGAGAGGAGAGTTATTAAATGGAGAGTTAGAGGTATCGGGAAGATGGAGGGAATATTTTGAGGAGTTGTTAAATGTTGATGGAGACAGAGAAGCTATGATTTCGTGTATAGGGCAAGGACGAATAACATCTTGTAGGAGTGTGGAAGAGCCAGTTGTGAGTGTGGGGGAAGTTCGTGAAGCAGTGGGTAGAATGAAAGGGGGTAAGGCAGCTGGGATTGATGGGATAAAGATAGAAATGTTAAAAGCAGGTGGGGATATAGTTTTGGAGTGGTTTTTGCTATTATTTAATAAATGTATGGAAGAGGGTAAGGTACCTAGGGATTGGCAGAGAGCATGTATTGTTCCTTTGTTTAAAGGCAAAGGAGACAAAAGAGAGTGCAAAAAGTATAGGGGAATAAGTCTGTTGAGTGTACCTGTTAAAATGTATGGTAGAGTTATTATTGAAAGAATTAAGAGTAAGACAGAAAGCAGGATAGCAGATGAACAAGTGGGCTTTAGGAAAGATAGGGGGTGTATAGACCAAGTGTTTGGATAAGGGTAAAGAGGTTTTTCTGGCATTTATGGATTTGGAAAAGGCGTATGATAGGGTGGATAGGGGGGCAATGTGGCAGATGTTGCAGGTGTATGGAATAGGAGGTAGGTTACTGAAAGCAGTGAAGAGTCTTTATGAGGATAGTGAGTCTCAGGTTAGAGTGTGTAGGAGGGAGGGGGACTATTTCCCAGTAAAAGTGGGCCTTAGACAAGGATGTGTGTGATGTCACCGTGGTTGTTCAATATATTTATAGATGGGGTTGTAAGAGAAGTGAATGTGAGGGTCTTGGCAAAAGGTGTGGGGTTAAAAGATAAAGAATCAAATACAAAGTGGGAGTTGTCACACTTGCTTTTTGCTGATGACACTGTGCTTTTGGGAGATTCTGAAGAGAAGATGCAGAGGTTGGTGGATGAATTTGGTAGGGTGTGTAAAAGAAGAAAATTGAGGGTGAATATAGGAAAGAGTAAGGTGATGAAGATAATAAAAAGATTGGATATCAGATTGGAGGAGAGAGTATAGAGGAGGTGAATGTATTCAGATATTTGGGAGTGGACATGTCAGCAGATGGGTCTATGAAGGATGAGGTGAATCATAGAATTGATGAGGGGAAAAGGGTGAGTGGAGCACTCGAGTCTGTGGAGACAAAGAACTTTGTCCATGGAAGTAAAGAGGGGAATGGATGAGAGTATAGTTATACCAACACTCTTATATGGGTGTGAAGCATGGGTGATGAATGCTGCAACGAGGAGAAGGCTAGAGGCAGTGGAGATGTCATGTCTGAGGTCAATGTGTGGTGTGAATATAATGCAGAGAATTCGGAGTTTGGAAATTAGGAGAAGGTGCGGGATTACCAAAACTATTATCCAGAGAGCTGAGGAGGGGTTGTTGAGGTGGTTCGGACATGTAGAGAGAATGGAACGAGACAGAATGACTTCGAGAGTGTATAAATCTGTAGTGGAAGGAAGGCATTAGTAGGGGTCGGCCTAGGAAAGGCTGGAGGGAGGGGGTAAAGGAGGTTTTGTGTGTGAGGGGCTTGGACTTCCAGCAAGCATGTGTGAGCGTATTTGATAGGAGTGAATGGAGACAAATGGTTTTTAATACTTGACGTGCTGTTGGAGTGTGAGCAAAGTAACATTTATGAAGGGATTCAGGGAAACCGGCAGGCGGACTTGAGTCCTGGAGATGGGAAGTACAGTGTCTGCACTCTGAAGGAAGGGTGTTAATGTTGCAGTTTTATAACTGTAGTGTAAAGCACCCCTCTGGGAAGACAGTGATGGAGTGAATGATGATGAAAGTTTTTCTTTTTCGGGCCACCCTGCCTTGGTGGGAATCGGCCGATGTGTTAATACATAAATATAATATTATGTCTATGGGTCCTGTCACAACTGTCAAGAAAGTGTTTTAGCTTAGGGTTAAAGATGGTATTTATGGTTCTATAAATGTAGATTGCAGAGTAGTAAGTGTGGATGTTCTGAACAGTGAGTAAGTTTAGGTCTTTGAAGAGTGGGGGGGAGGGGTGTTGCCTAGCGTTGGATTGTGTGATAATTCTTACTGCGGCTTTTTGTTGGGTTATTATTGGCTTCAGGTGTCTTGCTGCTGTTGATCCCCAAGCACAAATGGCATATGTGAGGTAAGTATAGATGAATAGTATAGTGTCAGTAGGGCTGATTGTGGTACATAGTAGCGTATCTTAGAGAGGATCCCCACAGTTTTGGACACTTTCTTTGTTATGTGTTGGATATGAGTGCTGAATTTCAGGTTACTGTCGAGGTGAAGGCCCAGGAATTTGCCCTCATTTTGTTTAGCAATAGGAGTGTTGCTGATCTTAATGTTTAATTGTGCATCACCTGCTCTGTTACCAAACATAATATAGAAGGTCTTATCAGTGTTGTTGGCTGTCATCCATGTAGATATTTTTAGTAATTTGTCATTAACAATGGTGTTGAGCGTTTCAAGATTTGTGTGGGAGATGACATAAGTCGTGTCGTCAGCAAAGAGTATTGGTTTAAGGTGTTGTGATACATTAGGAAGATCATTGATGTATAAGAGGAAGAGCAGGGGACCAAGGACACTTCTCTGTGGTACTCCAGTATCAAGTGGTCATGTCGAGGAGGTTGTCTTTAATGGTGACATACTGATACCTATTAGTAAGGTAGGATTTGAAGTATGCAAGTGCATGACCTCTTATACCATAGTGGTCAAGTTTGTGGAGTAGGATGCCATGGTTTACTGTGTCGAATGCTTTCCTTAGGTCAATAAAAAGTCCTAATGGATATTCCTTATTTTCCAGTGCTGTGTAAAGCAGGTCTATCATTTTTACGATTGCATCGTTAGTGCTTTTATTTTGTCTAAAGCCAAATTGGCAGGGGTTGAGTATGCTTTGTGTCGTTATAAACGAGTATAATTTCTTGTGCACAAGTTTCTCGAAGATTTTGGATAGCAATGTTAAGTTTGATATTGGCCTATAGTAGTTGTTTACGTCTGTGGGATCACCACCTTTGTGTATTGGTGTAACCCTAGCTGTTTTGAGTAGTGTCGAGGAAGTGCAAGTTTCTAGTGATTTGTTAAAAAGTAATGAAATAGCATGTGAAAGGACATGGGCGGCTCACATGTATAATAATGGTGGGACTTGAGAAAGCTTCCCTGATTTATTTTTAAGTGACTTGATTATCATGGTGACTTCAGTGGGCTCAGTTGGTGCAAGATAGGAGGAGGATGGGAAATTCCCATCTAGGTAATCACCTGCTCGGGCGTTGGTATCTGGGATTTTACTGGCAAGATTTGATCCTATGGTTGAGAAGAAGTCATTTATTTTGTTTACTGTATCAATAGGCTGTAGTGGTGTTTCATTTGGTTTAGTTAAGATAATATCCCTAGTTTTTTTCAGTTTGTGGGTGCCCAGAATCTGAGAGAGTGTTTTCCAGGTCTTTTTTATATCTCCTCTTGTTTCAGTGAATCTGTTGTAGTAGTACAACTGTTTGGCTTTTTTTATTAGTTTGGTGAGAACTGATGAATAGTGTTTAATAAAATCTTTATGTATGAAGCCCCATCTATATTGTTTTTCATATTGATGTTTCTTGTTAATGGATTTTAGTAAGCTGTTAGCCATGGGCAACCTAGCCGTTTATTCGTAATCTGTTTCATTTTTATAGGACAATGTTTGTTGCATAGTCTAAGTAATCTGTTAAGAAAATTGTCTGTCCAATCATCGATACCCTTTGCGTTGGGGAATTCTATAGCCCAGTCAACCGTCTCTAGCTCTGCTGTGAAGTTATTTATTGAGACCTCGTCATGGAGTCTAAATGAATCTTTGGTGTATTCTAGAGGTGGTTTACTAATGTTTGTTAAGAGGAAGGTGGGGTAGTGGTCTGTAGTGCTGTTATTGTCCATGATTTAAGGGAGGCTAGGATATTGGTCCATATATGGTCGATTATGGTTGCACGCGTCTCAGTAAGCCTGGTTGGTTTTGTTATTGTTGGTATGAGAAGTGTGTTGTTCATATTGTTGATGAAATCAGTTACTGGCTGGTCATCTGGTAGGCCAAGGTTGATGTTGAAGTCTCCAGCTAAGATAAGGTGGTGCTTGTTCATTTGGTTGTTTGTTATTAGCGTTTTTAGTTTATCGCTAAAATTTGGGATGTTTGTATGAGGCATCTGGTAAATGGCCCCGATTGTTATTGGAGTCTTAAGGTTTTGTGCAGTAAAATTAGCAAAAATATATTCTCCATATTCATCACTATAGCAAGTGGTGTCACAACAGGATATTTCATTAGAGTAATAAATTGCAATACCACCTCCAACTTGGTGTGGTCTGCAGTTGTGCATTGCTGTGTAGTATCCTGGTAGCGAGTAATCTATTGTATCCTGCTTAAGCCAGGTTTCAGTAAGAACAATACATATGAAGGTTGTCTTTAGGTAATCAAGAGGGCAAGGAGGTCATCATAGTGAATAGCTGCAAACTTGTATATTTAAAGGTATAACACAGGTTTATACAAAAGTACAGTGGACCCCCGGTGTTCGTCCTGCTCCAAACTCGCCCTTTTATGTAAATGTATTTTTTTAAATGCTTTTGTAAGTGCATTTTTGGGGGTCTAAAAGGACTAGTCTACTTTACATTATTCCTTATGGGAATAAATTCGTTTGGTAATGGCACTTGAACCGCATTCTGGAATGAAAAAATAACGAAAACCGGGGGTCCACTGTATAAAAAAAAAATAAAAGAAAGGAAATGATTTGTAAGTGATTTGATAGTAAGATGGTATACAATAGATATTAAAAAAAAGTAAAATGGAATATTTGCCATAGGTTATTAAAAAGTATTATTGATTAAGATAGGGCAATGATGTGGTAAATTATAAATACAGTGGACCCTCGGTTAACGAATACCCCGGAAATCGTGCAATTATGTAAGTATAATTTTGTAAGTTCTTGTGGAAGTGTATTTTTGGGGGTCTGAAATAGACTAACCTACGTGAAATTTTTCCTTAAGGGAGTAAATTCGTTCGGTAATGGCACTTGAGCAGACTTCAGGAGTGAAGTTTTTACGAAACTCGGGGGTCCACTGTACAGTGGTCCCTCGGTTTTCGTGCATCTCCAAACTTGAACATTTATGTAAGTGTATTTTCGTAAGTGCTGTTGCAAATGTATTTTTGGGGGTCTGAAATAGACTAAACTATGTGACATTATTTCTTAAAGAAGTAAATTCGTTCGGTAATGGCACTTGAGCAGCATTCTGGAACAAATTTTCGGCGAAAACTGAGGGACCACTGTACTTTATTATATACAGTGGTCCTCGGTTTTCGCCGAAAATTCATTCCAGAATGCTGCTCAAGTGCCATTACGAGAATTTACTTCCTTAAGAAATAATGTCACGTAGGTAGTCTATTTCAGACCTCAAAATACACTTGCAACAGCACTTATGAAAATACACTTACATAAATGTTCGAGTTTGGAGATGCACGAAAACCGAGGGATCACTGTATTTGAAATAATTAAGAGAGAGTTGTTGATATAAACAAAATTTAGACTATGAGGTAGAGTTGTAGCTGAATATGAAAGCTTGGGTATTTGGCAATAGTAGGTTAACCCTTAAACTGTCCACACGTAGATATACGTTCACGTGCGTAGCTGACCGAACGTACATCTACGTTTTATTTTACATTCATTCAAATTTAGTGCGATAGGCCTGAGTCGCCTAGACATGAGAGAATGGGTCTGCGCCCTCAGTGTGCGCAGTATTAAAAAAATCGGGGACCATTTAGTACCTTGTGGGAGCACCAGTTCGATTGAGTGCCAGCTAGAGCAAATAGTGTGGCAAACACCAGGGATTCAATGATGTTATGTCACATTAACACTCCCCTTATAAGAGGAAAGTAAAAATAGGTTAGATAAATACATGAGTGGCTGTGGGTGGGTGTGAGTTGGATCTGACAAGCTTGTGTTACTATGTCTGATGCCATGCTCCTTCCTTCAGAGGATGTGACCTACTAGGTGGGTCATTGGTCTAAGTTGGGGGGTGACATGGACTTGCCTTGCATGGGCCAGTAGGCCTGCTGCAGTGTTCCTTCTTTCTTATGTATTCGGAAGGCTGGCTGGCTTTGGCTGACTCTCTATCTGTCTATAACTCTATCTGTCCATATCTTTGTCTGTCTATATCTTTGTCTGTCTATATCTTTGTCTGTCTATATCTTTATCTGTCTATATCTTTGTCTGTCTATATATCTATCTATATCTATATGTTCTATATCTCTGTCTCTCTCTCACATGTACACATAAGTACAGTTATTATACATAGTGTAAATTACCTAGGATAACCCAAAAATTCCAGGCAAAATGCTATACAATGCTTGTAGATATAATACATAATAAGCATGGAAACCCCTGGCAAGTAATATGCATCGTCACTTCTGCATCTGCATCGTGTATAATACCTGTTGGCTTACGAGACGCACTCTGAGACTGAGACAAGCAGATGGAAAGACATACACAGGCAGACAGATAAGCAGAGTTAGACAGACATAAGCAGAGCTAGAGAAGCAGACAGATAGATAGACAGACAGATACAGACAGAGAGATACAGACAGACAGATAGACAGACAGACAGATAGACAGACAGACAGATAGACAGACAGATAGACAGACAGATAGACAGACACAGATAGACAGACAGATATTGAAAAAGGGAGGGTTCCCTCCAGCACTGCTGACATTTATCAAATGTCACTGCCGTCAAGAGTTATCTGACACTTGTCAACACACCATTCTTCAAGGAGTTTCACATACTCCAGGCACACAGGCAGACAGAAAGACAGATAAGCAGACCTAGACAGATAGACAGACAGATACAGACAGATAGACAGACAGATACAGACAGATAGACAGACAGATAGATAGATAGACAGATAGATAGATAGACAGACATATAGACAGACAGACAGACAGATAGGTAGACAGATAGGTAGACAGATAGACAGACCTATAGATAGACAGACAGATAGACAGTATGAAAAAGCAAGGGTTCCCTGCACACATTCATTCATCAATGTCACTCTTATCAGTAGTTATCTGGCCATTGTCATAACACCATTCTTCAAGGAATTTCATATATACTCCAGGATGTCTAAAACATTGCTGGGACCTATAAATACTTCGTATATATTTATAGACAATAGTAAATGACCAAGGCAGGTAAAATTGTTCACCTGTTGGTGTGATTGTGACTATTTGAGTACTATTTCAGTACATAATATTAGTGTTAGAACAAAGATTGGCTATGAAATCACAAGAACTATTGTAAATTGTAATTATCAGAACATAAAAATTATATAAATTAAAATAAAAACTAGAAAAAAAAGTATATCAGCATTACTTCTGCAAGCGGCAGGACTTGATGTTGCCGTCAGGTGAGCATCCAGTACCAAATTGGCGGGCTTATATCTCGGTAAATACTGGCCCAAATTTCTTTTTTTTAGCCTATCCTGTTTATAAAAATGCGCTCTTCATTTAAATTTTTTTTTTTTGTTTTTTTCAAAATATTCGGTCAGCTACGCGAGTGAACGTATATCTACGTGTGGACAGTTTAAGGGTTAATAAAAATTGAAGTATAAAATAAGATTGGGCAATGAAGTATAAAATAATATATAGGGCAATAATAATAACTTAAAAATAAAATTGGGCAATAAAGCTTGAATATTTGGCAATACAGTGGACCCTCGGTTAACGAAAGGTCCTGTTAACGAAAGTTTCGGAAAACGTAAGCTTTTTTCGTAATCAGTTAGCGAAAAAGTCCTAGGTTACCGAAAGGTATTAGACGCGTCCGCCTGCTCCGCGCAAGCGCAGGACGCCAGTGAAGCGTTGTTTACCATTGAGAGAACATTACCCAGCGCTCTTTCAAAGATTCACAATATATTTGGTGTATTTTTGGTGGTTTTAGTTATTGCCACTGTGAAATAAGTCACCATGAGTCCAAAGAAGCTTCCTAGTGGCACCCTGGGATAAAAGAGTGAGGAACACCATCGAACTGAAGAAGGAAATCATAGAAAAATATGAGAGTGGTGTACGTCTGAGTGATCTTGCCAGGATGTACAAGAAAACTCCATCTACTATCGGCACTATCCTGGCACAGAGAAATGAGATCAAGAAAGCTAATGTTGCAAAAGGGGTTAATTTGTTAACGAAACAAAGATCGAAAACAGTGGATGAGGTTGAGAAGTTGTTGTTGGTGTGGATCCATGAAAAACAGAGCGGGTGATAGTACAGTGGTACCCCGGTTTACGATGGTCCCCAAACTCACCCTTTATGTAAGTTTATTTTTTAAATGCTTTTGTAAGTGTAATTTTGGGGGTCTAAAAGGACTAGTCTATTTTACATCATTTCTTAAGGAGATAAATTCGTTTGGTAATGGCACTTGAACAGCATTCTGGAATGAAAAAATATCGTAAACCGGGGTACCACTGTATTTCTATGGCGATAATTTGTGAAAAGGCAAGGAAGTTGCATGCAGATCTTGTGAAGATAATGCCTGCAACCAGTGGTGAGGAGAGTGATTTTAAAGCCAGCAAAGGCTGGTTTGAGAAGTTTAAGAAACGTAGTGGCATACACAATGTTGTGAGGCATGGTGAGGCAGCCAGCTCAGACAAACGTGCAGCTGAAAAATTTGTGCAGGAATTCAAGGGGTTCGTAGAGGCTGAACAATTCCTCCCCCAACAAGTGTTTAATTGTGATGAAACAGGCCTGTTTTGGAAGAAAATGCCCAACAGGACCTACATTACTCAGGAGGAAAAGGCACAGCCAGGACACAAGCCTATGAAAGACAGGCTAACTCTTATGATGTGTGCCAATGCCAGTGGTGATTTTAAAGTGAAGCCTTTACTGGTGCATCACTATGAAAATCCCAGACCCTTCAGGAATCACGGTGTTGACAAGAATAAATTGTGTGTGCATTGGAAAGCTAACACCAAGGCATGGGTCACTACGGAGATTTTCAAGGAATGGATGACTGGAGTGTTTGGCCCTAGTGTGAAGAAATACCTCCTGGAAAATAAATTGCCACTCAAGTGCCTCCTGCTACTGGACAATGCTCCTGCTCATCCTCACAACTTGCAAGAGTTGTTGCCTGACAACATAAATTTCATCAGAGTGAAGTTCTTGCCTCCTAACACCACTCCTCTCCTCCAGCCCATGGACCAGCAGGTCATTTCCAACTTCAAGAAACTGTACACCAAAGCACTGTTTCAGAGGTGCTTTAATATGACCAATGACTCTGAATTGACCCTAAGAGAGTTCTGGAAAGAACACCTCAATATCGTGCATTGCATAGGCCTTATAGGTAAGGCTTGGGAGGAAGTGACTTCCAGGACTCTGAACTCTGCTTGGAGACCACTGTGGCCGGATTGTGTCCAAGAGAGGAATTTTGAAGGATTTGAGGCTGACCCTGACCCTGACGACCCTGTGCCTGTTGTGGAACATGTTGTGGAAGATATTGTGGAATTGGGGAACAGCCTGGGGTTGGAGGTGAGTGGTGAGGATGTGGAAGAGTTGGTGGAGGAGCACAGGGTAGAGCTAACAACTGAAGAGCTGCAAGAGCTTCATCTGGAACAGCAACAGACCACAGCTGAGGTTATTGCTTCACAGGAAAGAGAGAGAGAGATAAGGAGGTGCCTTCTTCAGTGCTTAAGGAGATGTGTACAAAGTGGAATGAGTTGCAGACATTTGTTGAAAGATACCACCCTGAGCAAGCTGAAATGAGCCTTCTGTGCAACCACTTCAGTTACAGAGCCATGTTGTACTTCAGAAAAGTGTTGAAGAGTCGCCAGAAACAGAGGACTGTTGACAGCTACTTCACCAGGCAGGGGTCTAGTGACTCTCAAGCTGGTCCTAGTGGCATTAAAAGACCAAGAAGGGAAGTAACCCCAGAGAGGGACTTGTCACCTGAAGTCCTTTTGGAGGATTCCCCTTCCAACCACTAACACCTGCTCCAATCATCATGTACATATCTTCCAGATGCCTGCAAGTCTCTTCAATAAAGGTAAGTAAATGTTATTTTTTATTTTGAGTGATTATTTTTTTGTGGACGAATTAATTGTATTTACATTATTTCTTATGGGAAATAAGGTTTCAGATAATGAAAGATTCAGATTAAGTAATAGCTCCTGGAACGGATTAATTTCGTTAACCGAGGGTCCACTGTAATAGGTTAATAAAAATAAAGTATAAGATAAGGTTGGGCAATAAAGTATAAAATAAGGTAGGGCAATAAAAGGTTAAGATAGAATTGGGGGGCAATGACATGGTAAGTTATAAATATATGGTAAAGTCTTCTTCTTTCTTTCAACACGTCGGTCGCCTCCCACCGAGGCAGGGTGGCCCAAAAGGAAAAACAAAAGTTTCTCCTTTTACATTTAGTAATATATACAGGAGAAGGGGTTACTAGCCCCTTGCTCCCGGCATTTTAGTCACCTCTTACGACACACATGGCTTACGGAGGAAGAATTCTGTTCCACTTCCCCATGGAGATAAGAGGAAATAAGAACAAAAACTAGTAAGAAAATACAAGAAAACCCAGAGGAGTGTGTACATATATGCTTGTACATGAATGTGTAGTGTGACCTAAATATAAGTAGAAGTAATAATAATAATAAAGATAATTTATAGTTATTAAATACAAATTAAGACTATGCGGTAGAATGAATATAAAGTGAAATTTAAAATTTAGACTATGAGGTAGAATGGCAATTGAATATAAAAGTGAAAATTCAAAAGTAGTAATGGGCTATTAAAATTTTTAGGGAACAAAATTTATGGTAGTACAGTCATCCCTCCGTTTTCGTGTAGTATTTCAGTTTTCGTGTAGTTTTTTCATGGAAAATTGCCCTCTGTTTTCGTGTGTTCCCTCCGTTTTCGTGCTCGGTCCGGAACCTGTCCACCAGTGCCGTGCACATACAAAGGCCGTAGGCCACCACCCACGCACCTCCCACGCACATTGCCACGCAGTCTAGCATTGTTTACGCTTGAGTGAACATCACCCCAGGAGTTTATACAAAACATTTATTAACAATTCATTGTTTTTGGGCCTTGATTATTGTGTGTGACTACTAAATAAGCTACCATGGGCCCAAAGAAAGCTCCTAGTGGCACTTCTTTGGTAAAGAAAGTGAGGAACACCGTAGAACTGAAGAAAGAAATAACAGAAAAATATGATAGTGGTGTATGTATTGCCGAGCTCGCCAGGATATACAAGAAAGCCCCAACAACTATCGGTTCCATTGTG
>WNWK01034042.1:0-20698 GCA_009830355.1 Cherax destructor | reverse complement strand
GTGACATTTGTCATATAGAGGAAGGTGATCTTCGTGAAGCAATGTCAACACAATAAAAGGAATCCAATTACGTATAACAATTTTAATTTATTCTAGCTGTGTATGTTAGAGCAGCTCGCTGGATACGTGAGTTTATTATAGTTTTGCCTCAAGCCGCAGAACGAATGTGAAATATATAAAAATAGCAAATACAGAATGTGGGAGTGGGAGGCGGCACCTCAAACCCCACCCATAATGTTTATCATTGTGCTGGCTAACTTTCTTCCAATTAGTATTCTTATTTTTTATTTCTTAGATGATACATGCCTTGATTCAGATTCACGCTGCCTTGTTTAAAATTTCATCTAAAATACAATCAGGTCGAGTTAATAGGGCAAATTAAATGATCTTCCAGAGTGATAATTTGGATTCGAACACGGGTCACTGATATCTACAGACAGGATTTAGTACAAGTTTTAGCACCTAGTTCATTTTCATTAAAAGGTATGTGTCTATTTATTTTTCGGATCCCAGAGAAAGGTATGTGCGACTGTACTTTTGGGATCATCGCCCAGTAGGTGGAGTCGAACAACTCTGACGTTAGTCAGCTACAGGTTTGAAGCCTGCACCCCGGACCCCCGAGGCTCAAGTGGGCACTACATAAACACAAACATCCACTATTTATCTTATTCACTCTCAATTTCTTACTGCTGTAAGTCTTGTCTATTTGAACACTCCAGTAATTGTAATAAGAAAATAATACAGTGTGCTCAATCCTGTGATTTATATTCCAAGAAATGAATTTTATTTTGTTATTTGTTTCATTTTTGTGTTACTCTCTTCACATGCATTTACCCATTCCCTCAATTGTACTTCTATAACTTATTTTAAAGCGTGATTCACACACAATGTTTACACACTTGTTCTACTGAATATTACTGCATTCTTAAACGTTACACAACTCAACCAGTCATTGAACATTACATATGGATTTTAGAGCAAAACAGCTAAATAAATTACAATAAAGAAGCCACAAAATAGGCCATTCTCACCACCGTCTTCCAAATCGGACCCTATTTAAAGGGCGTTGATGATGATGATGATGGGCCCTTGAGTCAAAAATTGACTTTTCTCCGTCCCTCCCCTCCATCAAACCAGACTACTGCCTACTCTCCTGGCGCTTTGTGACCATTAACCTAAAGCTGCCTATATGTATATATATATATATATATATATATATATATATATATATATATATATATATATATATATATATATATATATATATATATTATTATTATTAACTCATAGGCCGTTTCCCACCAAGGCAGGGTGGCCCGACAAAGAAAAACTTTCATCATTCACTCCATCACTGTCTTGCCAGAGGCGAGGTTACACTACAGCTACAAAACTGCAACATTAACTTCCCTCCTTCAGAGTGCCGGCACTGTACTTCCCATCTCCAGGAATCAAGTCCGGCCTGCCGGTTTCCCTGAAAACCTTCATAAATGTTAACTTGCCTACACTCCAACAGTACGTCAAGTTCTAAAAATCATTTGTCTCCATTTGCTCCTATCTAACATGCTCTCACGCGCTTGCTGGAAGTCCAAGCCCCTCGCACGCAAAGCCTCCTTTACCCCCTCCCTCCAACCTTTTCTAGGCCGACCCCTACCCCGCCTTCCCTCCACTACAGATTTATACACTCTCGAAGTCATTCAGTTTTGTTCCATCCTCTCTATATGTCCAAACCATCTCAACAACCCCTCCTCAGCTCTTTGGATAATAGTTTTGGTAATCCCACACCTCCTCCTAATGTCCAAACTACGGATTCTCTGCATTATATTCACACCACACATTTCCCTCAGAAATGACATCTCCACTGCCTACAGCTTTCTCCTTGTTGCAACATTCACAACCCATGTCTCACACCCATGCAAGAGTGTTGGTATAACTATACTCTCATATATTCCCCTCTTTGCTTTCAAGGGTAAAGTTCTCTGTCTCCACAAGCTTCTCAGTGTACCACTCACCTTTTTCCCCTCGTTAATTCAATGATTCACCTCATCCTTTATATACCCATCTGCTGACACATCCACTCTCCAATATCTAAACACATTCACCTCCTCCATACTCTCTCCTTCCAATCTGATATCCAATATTCCGTTATCTATTTTTTTTGTTATCCTCATCACCTTACTCTTTCCTATATTCATTTTTAATTTCCTTCTTTTACATACCCTATCAAACTAATCCACCAACCTCTGTAACTTCTCTTCAGAATCCCCCAAAAGCACAGTGTCATCAGCAAAGAGCAACTGTGACAACTCCCACTTTGTATTAGATTCTTTATCTTTTAACCCCACACTTCTTGCCAACACCCGAGCATTCACTTCTCTTACAACTCTATCTATAAATATATTGAAGAACCACGGTAACATCAAACATCCCTGACTAAGGCCTACTTTTACTGAGAAATAATCTCCCTCTCGCCTACATACTCTAACCTGAGCCTCGCTATCCTCATAAAAACTTTTTACCGCTTTCAATAACCTACCTCCTATTCCATACATTTGCAACATCTGCCACATTGCCCCCTATCCACCCTATCATATGCCTTTTCCAAATCCATAAATGCCACAAACACCTCTTTACCCTTATCTAAATATTGTTCCCCTATATGTTTCACTGCAAACACTTGGTCTACACAACCCCTACCCTTCCTTTAGCCTCCTTGTTCATCTGCTATTCTGCTCTCCGTCTTACTCCTAATTCTTTCAATAATAACTCTACCATACACTTTACCAGGTATACTCAAGAGACTTATTTCCTTATAATTTTTACACTCTCTTTTGTTAGCTTTGCCTTTATACAAAGGAACTATGCATGTTCTCTGCCAATCCCTAGGTACCTTACCCTCTTCCATACATTTATTAAATAAAAATACTAACCACTCTAAAACTATATCCCCACCTGCCTCTAACATTTCTATCTTTATCCCATCAATTCCAGCTGCTTTACCCCCTTTCATTCTACTCACTGCCTCACGAACTTCCCCCACACTCACAACTGGTTCTTCCTCATTCCTATAAGATGTTATTCCTCCTTCCCCTATACACGAAATCACAGCTTCCCTATATTCATCAACATTTAACAATTCCTCAAAATATTCCATTTAATAACTCTCCTCTCCTATTTTTAACTGACAAATCCATTCTTTCCCTAGGCTTTCTCAACTTATTAATCTCACTCCAAAACTTTTTCTTATTTTCAATATAATTTGTTGATAACATCTCACCCACCCTCTCATTTGCTCTCTTTTTACATTGCTTCACCACTTTGTTAACCTCTCTTTTTCTCTCTATATACTCCTCCCTCCTTACATCACTTCTACTTTCTAGAAACCTCTCATATGCTAACTTTTTCTCTCTTACTACTCTCTTTACATCATCATTCCACCAATGGCTCTTCTTCCCTCCCACACCCACTTTCCTGTAACCACAAACGTCTGCTGAACCCTCTAACACTATATTCTTAAACATACCCCATACATCTTCTACCGCACTGCTTATACTCTCACTAGCCCATCTGTCCTCCAACAGTTGTTTATATCTTACCCTAACCGCCTCCTCCTTTAGTTTATAAATCTTCACTTCTCTCTTACTTGCTGTTTCAATTCTCCTTGTATCCCATCTACCTTTTACTCTGACTGTAGCTACAACTAAAAAGTGATCTGATATATTTGTGGCCCCTCTATAAACGTGTACATCCTGAAGCCTTCGCAACAATCTTTTATCTACCAATATGTAGTCCAACAAACTACTGTCATTTCGCCCTACATCATATCTTGTATACTTATTAATCCTCTTTTTCATAAAATATATGTTACCTATAACCAAACCCCTTTCTATATAAAGTTCAATCTAATGGTCCCCATTAACATTTACCCCTGGTACCCCAAACTTACCTACCACACCCTCTCTAAACGCTAAAATGTAAAAACAAGCACAATGATATATTTTTTTCGTTCGGTTCAGAATGATTTTGGGGAAATTATTATATACATAAATTTTCCCTTGCCTTATTCGGATAGAAGAGTGTTGCTATTTAAGTTAAAATCGCAAGATTTACCTATTCGGCACGACTATATATATATATATATATATATATATATATATATATATATATATATATATATATATATATATATATATATATATATATATGTATATATATTCCACAACGTGACAGGTGTCATATAGAGGAAGGTGATCTTCGTGAAGCAATGTCAACACAATACAAGGAATCCAATTACATATAACAATTTTAATTCATTCTAGCTGTGTATGTTAAAGCAGCTCGCTGGATACGTGAGTTTATTATAGTCTTGCCTCAAGCCGCAGAACGAATGTGAAATATATAAAAATAGCAAATACAGAATGTGGGAGTGGGAGGCGGCACCTCAAGCCCCACCCATAATGTTTATCATTGTGATGGCTAACTTTCTTCCAATTAGTATTCTTATTTTTTATTTCTTAGATGATACATGCCTTGATTCAGATTCACTCTGCCTTGTTTAAAATTTCATCTAAAATACAATCAGGTCGAGTTAATAGGGCAAATTAAATGATCTTCCAGAGTGATAATTTGGATTCGAACACGGGTCACTGATATCTACAGACAGGATTTAGTACAAGTTTTAGCACCTAGTTCATTTTCATTAAAAGGTATGTGTCTATTTATTTTTCGGATACCAGAGAAAGGTATGTGCGACTGTACTTTTGGGATCATCGCCCAGTAGGTGGAGTCGAACCACTCTGACGTTAGTCAGCTACAGGTTTGAAGCCTGCACCCCGGACCCCCGAGGCTCAACTGGGCACTACATAAAATCAAACATTCACTATTTATCTTACATTGAACTCCTTACTGCTGTTAATCTAGTTTACATGAGGACTCCAGTAATTCTAATAAGAACTACAAAATAATACATTTCATTGTTTTTATTATTAAATTATTTTTAAAATATCTAAATTATATTAAGTTGGATTAGGCTAAATTAAATTGCACTTGTTATAATAAGGCTAAATAAGTTTTCTGAGGTTGTTTTCGTACAAAAATTATAAATTTTCACACTAACAATAATGAAAAAAAATATCCTTAAACATGTTAGAGAAAATTTTAAGACTTAATTTTAAATGTTGCAGTTTTATAACTGTAGTGTAAGCCACAGCATTTAAAGAAAATGGTTAATCCAGTTATCGGGGAGATTGCAGAGACACTGCTTTCAGAGATCACAAGGTTCGTCAACAATTCCTTAGCTGGTCTGATTCCTGACGATATTAAACCTTTCTTTTTTGGAGCATCACTTTGTGCCCTTAAAAAGAAGGATGGAGGAATTAGGCCAATCGCAGTGGGCAACACGTTTCGCCGCCTCGTTTCTAAAGCTGCTGTCAGAAGTATTCGTGCAGAGGCAGCCATCATGCTTCAACCAAACCAGCTTGGCTTTGGGGTCTCTCAAGGAAGTGAAGCAGCTGTTCATGCAACAAGGGCGTATATTGACAACCTGCCTGAGGACAATGCAGTGGTTAAATTAGATTTCAAGAATGCATTTAATCTCCTGAAAAGAGACGTAGTATTAGCAGCTGTACAAGAACATTTCCCATGTCTCTTCCCTTTTGTTTCAGCTGGATATAGCAAGGAATCAATGCTCCTGTTTGGAGAGCATGAAATCACATCATCAGAGGGTGTCCAGCAAGGAGACCCTCTCGCACCATTTCTCTTCTGTATAGCAGTTAGGGAAATCACAGTCAGACTGACCAGTGAGCTAAACTTCTGGTTCCTGGATGATGGCACACTAGCAGGTACAAAGGAGTCCCTTCTAGATGATCTTACACAGGTGATGTCACGGAGACAAGAAATGGGTCTCATCCTGAATCCATCCAAATGTGAAATCATCTCAGTCAATCAACAAGTGTTAAATGCAGTGATATCAAAACTACTAATAGTGTCTTACTTGGAGCACCTCTAGGAAGCGATGCCATTGACACAATTCTCAGGAAGAAACTGGAAGAATTGAGGAGAATGGAACAACGAATAGGCAATCTTGACATCCATGATGCCTTGTACCTTTTCACAAAATGCTTGAGTCTGCCCAGGTTGACATATTTCCTAAGATGTGCTCCTTCATATGATAACCCTATACTGCACGAATATGACAGTATCCTGAGGCAGATCTTTACTAAAGTACTTAACCTTACTCTAGAAGATGGGCAGTGGGACCAAGCTACACTCCCAGTCAGTCTAGGAGGCATTGGTATCCGCAAGTCATCTCAGATTGCTCTACCTGCTTTCCTGTCTTCATGCATTGCATCCAGAGGGCTTGTAGCAGAAATTCTCCCTGAATATCTTAGGGACACGGTTTGAATCCATGACCAAAATTTCGTTGATGGAGCCAGGATCTGGGATAATCTAACAGGCTCTGAAACCAGGCCTGCTCCCCCCAACAACTACAAGTTCAAACAGTCGTACTGGGATGGCCCAATAGTAGAGAATATAGCCTCAGCAATGCTTCAGAGTGTGTCAGGGAAGGATAGAGCCCACCTCCTTGCTGTGAGAACTCCTCATGCAAAGGACTTTTGGCTGTTCCCAACTCCAGCCTTGGCACACGCCTCGACCCACTGACCATCCGCATTGGTGTTGCTCATCGACTTGCCGCCCCTATTCTCGCCGAACATAGGTGTATTTGTGGCAGTGAAGCAGCAGACCGATTCGGGTACCATGGTCTTGTCTGTCGTAAATCCGAGGGAAAGATTGAAAGACATGAAGAGGTTAATAACATTATCAAGAGGAGCCTCACAACAGCCGGATGCCCAGCAGTAAGGGAGCCACCCCAACTGTGCAGATCTGATGGCAGCCAAAAGCGTCCAATTGTATCACCCTTCAAGCCTGGACAGACGGCAAGCAGGTGGTGTGGGACTACACATGTGCATCTACCTTGGCTGATACCTCTCTCCGATACACCAGGGAGGAAGGAGGGGCAGCTGCCACCTTCAGGGAGTCCCAAAAGTCGAGAAAATATGGAGAACTTGCCCATCATTATATGTTTGTTCCCATAGGCTCAGAGACCTTTGGCTCATAGGGAAAGAGTGCATCTACGTTCCTCAAGGAGCTGGGCAAAAGACTCAACAGGGTAACTAGGGATTCCAGGGAAGCTAGTTTTCTGTTCCAGGGACTCAGCGCTGCTGTTCAGAGGAGTAATGCATGTTGTATTCTGGGCACGCGCCCCAGCTCGTAGGAGCTGGAGGAGATTCTCGCATTATAATCAGTGACAAACATGTAATAATATGTACTATACATGTATCTCTCACACCTCGTGTACTGCATATGCCATCTTAATATCAACAATGTATCTCTTAAATCTTTTGTACATAATATATATATATATATATATATATATATATATATATATATATATATATATATATATATATATATATATATATATATATATATATATATTCCACAACGTGACAGGTGTCATATAGAGGAAGGTGATCTTCGTGAAGCAATGTCAACACAATACAAGGAATCCAATTACGTATAACAATTTTAACTTATTCTAACTGAGTATGATAAAGCAGCTCGCTGGATACGTGAGTTTATTATAGTCTTGCCTCAAGCCGCAGAATGAATGTGAAATATATAAAAATAGCAAATACAGAATGTGGGAGTGGGAGGCGGCACCTCAAGCCCCACCCATAATGTTTATCATTGTGCTGGCTAACTTTCTTCCAATTAGTATTCTTTTTTTTTTATTTCTTAGATGATACATGCCTTGATTCAGATTCACTCTGCCTTGTTTAAAATTTCATCTAAAATACAATCAGGTCGAGTTAATAGGGAAAATTAAATGATCTTCCAGAGTGAGAATTTGGATTCGAACACGGGTCACTGATATCTACAGACAGGATTTAGTACAAGTTTTAGCACCTAGTTCATTTTCATTAAAAGGTATGTGTCTATTTATTTTTCGGATCCCAGAGAAAGGTATGTGCGACTGTACTTTTGGGATTATCGCCCAGTAGGTGGAGTCGAACCACTCTGACGTTAGTCAGCTACAGGTTTGAAGCCTGCACCCCGGACCCCCGAGGCTCAACTGGGCACTACATAAACACAAACATCCACTATTTATCTTACACTGAACTCCTTACTGCTGTTAATCTAGTTTACATGAGGACTCCAGTAATTGTAATAAGAACTACAAAATAATACATTTCATTGTTTTTTATTATTAAATTATTGTTAAATTATCTAAATTATATTAAGTTGGATTAGGCTAAATTAAATTGCACTTGTTATAATAAGGCTAAATAAGTTTTCTGAGGTTGTTTTCGTACAAAAATTATAAATTTTCACACTAACATTACTGAAAAAAAATATTTTTAAACGTGTTAGAGAAAATTTTAAGACTTAATTTTAAATGTTGCAGTTTTATAACTGTAGTGTAAGCCACAGCATTTAAAGAAAATGGTTAATCCAGTTATCGGGGAGATTGCAGAGACACTGCTTTCAGAGATCACAAGGTTCGTCAACAATTCCTTGGCTGGTCTGATTCCTGACGAAATTAAACCTTTCTTTTTTGGAGCATCACTTTGTGCCCTTAAAAAGAAGGATGGAGGAATTAGGCCAATCTCAGTGGGCAACACGTTTCGCCGCCTCGTTTCTAAAGCTGCTGTCAGAAGTATTCGCGCAGAGGCAGCCATCATGCTTCAACCAAACCAGCTTGGCTTTGGGGTCTCTCAAAGAAGTGAAGCAGCTGTTCATGCAACAAGGGCGTATATCGACAACCTGCCTGAGGACAATGCAGTGGTTAAATTAGATTTCAAGAATGCATTTAATCTCCTGAAAAGAGACGTAGTATTAGCAGCTGTACAAGAACATTTCCCATGTCTCTTCCCTTTTGTTTCAGCTGGATATAGCAAGGAATCAATGCTCCTGTTTGGAGAGCATGAAATCACATCATCAGAGGGTGTCCAGCAAGGAGACCCTCTTGCACCATTTCTCTTCTGTATAGCAGTTAGGGAAATCACAGTCAGACTGACCAGTGAGCTAAACTTCTGGTTCCTGGATGATGGCACACTAGCAGGTACAAAGGAGTCCCTTCTAGATGATCTTACACAGGTGATGACACGGGGACAGGAAATGGGTCTCATCCTGAATCCATCCAAATGTGAAATCATCTCAGTCAATCAACAAGTGTTAGATGCAGTGATATCAAAACTACCAGGAGCAACAGTCATTGCCCCTACTAATAGTGTCTTGCTTGGAGCATCTCTGGGAAGCGATGCCATTGACACAATTCTCAGGAAGAAACTGGAAGAATTGAGGAGAATGGAACAACGAATAGGCAATCTTGACATCCATGATGCCTTGTACCTTTTCACAAAATGCTTGAGTCTGCCCAGGTTGACATATTTCCTAAGATGTGCTCCTTCATATGATAACCCTATACTGCACGAATATGACAGTATCCTGAGGCAGATCTTTACTAAAGTACTTAACCTTACTCTAGAAGATGGGCAGTGGGACCAAGCTACACTCCCAGTCAGACTAAGAGGCATTGGTATCCGCAAGTCATCTCAGATTGCTCTACCTGCTTTCCTGTCTTCATGCATTGCATCCAGAGGGCTTGTAGCAGAAATTCTCCCTGAATATCTTAAGGACACGGTTGGAATCCATGACCAAAAGTTCGTTGATGGACCCAGGATCTGGGATAATCTAACAGGCTCTGAAACCAGGCCTGCTCCCCCCAACAACTACAAGTTCAAACAGTCGTACTGGGATGGCCCAATAGTAGAGAATATAGCCTCAGCAATGCTTCAGAGTGTGTCAGGGAAGGATAGAGCCCGCCTCCTTGCAGTGAGAACTCCTCATGCAAAGGACTTTCTTTGGCTGTTCCCAACTCCAGCCTTGGCACACGCCTCGACCCACTGACCATCTGCATTGGTGTTGCCCTTCGACTTGCCGCCCCTATTCTCGCCGAACACAGGTGTATTTGTGGCAGTGAAGCAGCAGACCGATTCGGGTGCCATGGTCTTGTCTGTCGTAAATCCGAGGGAAAGATTGAAAGACATGAAGAGGTTAATAACATTATCAAGAGGAGCCTCACAACAGCCGGATGCCCAGCAGTAAGGGAGCCACCCCAACTATGCAGATCTGATGGCAGCCAAAAGGTCCAATGGTATCACCCTTCAAGCCTGGACAGACGGCAAGCAGGTGGTGTGGAACTACACATGTGATCTACCTTGGCTGATACCTATCTCCGATACACCAGGGAGGAAGGAGGGCAGCTGCCACCTTCAGGGAGTCCCAAAAGTCGAGAAAATATGGAGAACTTGCCCATCATTATATGTTTGTTCCCATAGGCTCGAGACCCTGGCCATGGGAAAGAGTGCATCTATGTTCCTCAAGGAGCTGGGCAAAAGGCTCAACAGGGTAACTAGGGATCCCAGTGAAGCTAGTTTTCTGTTCCAGCGACACAGCTGCTTTCGTTCACGGGAGTAGATTAAACATGTTTTGTATTCTGTGAAGGTATGGCGTCCCCTACCTGTCAATGGAAGCTGGAGGAGATTGTGGGGTGCATTATAATCCTGTGACAAACATGTAAAATATTTTGACCTATCACTGACCTGGAGTCCTAGCCCCTGGAGGAGAATTTAGGTGGTCAAGTGCCTCTGAAGAGCCAGGTCTGTGAAGGCCTCCTGTTGCTGGCAGGCAGATGCAACGGGTTTTGTGGCCCCGACACTATTGTACAAGTCCCTCAACTGACTTGGAGGTGCCTTCATTGCGCTTGAAGACAGCCAGGGTCTTTTGTATCCTGATGTATGGGAGGATTAAAATCTTGGGTGACACTATTGTGTTTCCCTCAAATTTTGCATGCTCTTTTTGGGAATTTTACTCGCCTGTACCCGCCTGCGTTCTAGAGGTACAGGTTTAGGAACTTCAAGCGTTCCCAGTAGTTGAGGTGGTTTATGCACTTATGCGTGCGGTGAAAGGGTTTTCTGCACATTTTCAAGGTCAGCAATTTCACCCGCCTTGAAAGGTGCAGTTAGTGTGCAGCAATATTCCAGCCTAGATAGAACAAGCTATCTGTAAAGTGTCAACATGGGCTTAGCATCCCTGGTTTTGAAGGTTCTCATTATCCATCCTGTCATTTTCTAGCAGATGCAATTGCTACTTTGTTATGGTCCTTGAAGTGAGATCCTCTGACATGATCACTCCCAGGTCTTTGACATTAGTTTTTCGCTCTATTGTGTGTTTGGAATTAGTCTTGTACTCCGATGAGATTTTAATTTCTTCACGTTTTCCGTATCTGAGTAATTGAAATTTCTCATCATTGAACTTCATATTGTTTTCTGCAGCCCATTTAAAGATTTGGTTTATGTCTGCTTGGAGTCTTTCAGTGTCTTCAACGGTGGACACTGTCATGCAGATTCGGGTGTCATCTGCAAAGGAAGACACGGCACTGTGGCTTATATCCCTGTCTATGTCCGATAGGAGGATGAGGAACAGGATGGGAGCGAGTACTATGCCTTGTGGAACAGAGCTTTTCACAGTAGCTGCCTCAGACTTTACTCTGTTGACTACTACTCTTTGTGTTCTACTTGTTAGGAAATAGATCCAAATACCAACTTTTCCTGTTATTCCTTTATCACGAATTTTGTGTGCTATTACACCATGGTCACACTTGTCAAAGGCTTTTGCAAAATCTGTGTATATAACATCTGCATTCTGTTTTCTTCTAGTGCATCCAGGACCTTGTTGTAGTGGTCCAGTAGTTGGGACAGACAGGAGCGGCCTGCTCTAAACCCATGCTGCCTGGGTTGTGCAATTGATGGGTATCAAGATGGTGGTGATCTTGCTTCTTAGAACCCTTTCAAAGATTTTTATGATATTGGACGTTAGCGCTAATTGGTCTGTAGTTCTTTGCTATTGCTTTACTGCCCCTTTGTGGAGGGGTTATGTCTGTTGTTTTTAGTAACTGCGGGACGACCCAGTGTCCATGCTCCCTCTCCATAGGATGTTAAAAGCAGTGATAGGGGCTTCTTGCAGTTCTTGATGAACACGGAGTTCCAGAGTCTGGGCCTGGAAGCGGAGTGCATGGGCATGTCATTTATTGCCTTTTCGAAGTCATTTGGCGTCGGGTGATGTCGGATAGGCATGCATCTGTCAAGTTCTGTGGCACTCTCATGAAAAAATCATTTAGGTTTCGATTTTCAGTCTGGTTAGCGGCTCGCTAAAAACTGAGTCATACTGGGACTTAAGTAACTCACTCATTTCCTTGCTGTCATCTGTGTATGACCCATCCCGTTTAAGTAGGGGCCCAATACTGGTTGGTGTTCTCGACTTTGATTTTGCATAAGAAAAGAAATACTTTGGGTTTCTTTCAATTTCATTTATGGCTTTTAGTTCTTCCCGCGTTTCTTGATTCCTGTAAGATTCCTTTAGTTTTAATTCGATGTTTGCTATTTCTCTGACTAGTGTCTCCTTCGTATTTCAGATATATTGGCCTCCTGTAGCCACTTCGTTATTCTTTGCCTTCGCCTGTATAGAACACCTCTCTTCTAGTTTGCATCTTCTCTCCTTTTCCTTAAGGGAATTTGCCTTGAGCAAACCTCAAGTGCCACAAGTTAATTTGTTCTAGACATAGGTTAGGATCCGTGATGCTTAGGCATCTTCCCAGTTTATATCATTTAGGACTTGGTTTACTTGGTCCCACCTATGTTTTTGTTATTGAAGTTGAATTTGGAGAAGGCTCCCTCGTGACTGATCACATTTTGTTGATCTCGGGCTCCCCGCATGCATGTCTGGACCTCTATTATGTTGTGATCTGAGTATATTGTTTTTGATATGATGACATTTCGTATCAGATCATCATTGTTGGTGAAGATGAGGTCCAGCGTATTCTCTAATCTTGCTTAGGTTTAAGGTGAATTTGGTGCAGAGATTTAAAAGTTCATGCGTGTGCGAGTTTTCATCTGAGCTGCCTCCTGGTGTTATCTCTGCTACCACATTGTTTGCAATGTTCCTCCACTTTAGGTGCCTAGGTTGAAATCCCCAGGAGCAAGATGTTGGGGCAGGAGCTGGAAGGTTTTCCAGACAGTGGTCAATTTTCAGAAGCTGTTCCTGGAATTGTTGGGACGTTGCATCCGGGGCTTGTAGACAACCACGATGACCAGGTTTTGATTATCGACCTTTTATGCTAATACTTCAACTACATCATTTGAGGCATTTAGTAGTTCTGAACATATAAGTGACTCTGTGATATACAGGCCAACCCCCTTTTTGCCTGTTCACTCTGTCACACCTGTATAGGTTGTAGCCCAGGATCATATTTCATTGTCCAAGTGATCTCTTATGTGGGTCTCTGTGAAAGCGCAAACATAGCATTTGACTCAGTAAGCAGTCCACGAATGTAAGGTATCTTGTTGTTTGCTGCTGGCTTTAGACCCTGTATATTTGCAAAGATGAATGTCGTTGGATTGGGGTATTGGTGGTATGGGGGGTTTTTTTCCTGGCACTAATACTGTTGTATTGGAGTGGAGGCCATTGACTGTGATTCCACTCCAGAAATGATTGCAGTTGGTGTACAATTTCTGTCATTTCCTGCCAGCTTTTTCCTTCCTGTCACTAAAAACCTCTCTCTCGGAGTGGCTGTTGCTACCCAGGTTTTGCCATGGTCTGGATGTTCTGTGTCGCCTCGTACCCTTTAGGTAGTATGCCTGGCAATATAAGTTATAGCACTGTCTTTCCTGAATTGATGGTGGCACATTTCAGGGTGGAAAAACTTACAGGACTGGAGGTTGCATTTGCCTGTTTTCATATGGGCACGGCATTTTCTGGGGTGATCATAATTGCATGTCCCATCTGATTTCCCAGATTTCCATGCCTGCAGATACCAAGTGCATAATATTCACATAGGCCTGGTTTCGTTTGCCCTGGTTTTTGTGACTGTGTTCCCCTATTGGTGGGTGTGTTCCTGTCTCGTGTCTGTCTTCGATTACTAGTGCTAACAATGGAGCCTTCAACTGTTTCTGGTAATTTATCTTCAGTATTTCCCTGGGCATCCCCTTGTTTACTATCTACTGTGGTTTGCTAGTTTGTAACACTGTTTTTGTGTGTCCTTGTCTACACCTGTTTCCCTCATTTATTTCACTAGAGCTACTGTCCTCTTCAGGTCACATCATTTATTTCTCCATTCTTACAGTTACTGTCTATCATTTCAGCATCTGTACCAGGGGCGGTAGCACCATCTGGCCCAGATTTTTTACTTTCCCAACTGTTATAGAAAGCTGTCATGTTTTTATAAGTCGATTTGGTGTTTGTCTTTTAATATCGATGTGATTTTATTCCACAGTTCGGTCTCATTTGGACATACCCAAAAACACTTCCCTTGTTTAATATCTCGTGTAGTAGATTCTTGAATGCCTGCACAAGGGGCGTGGCAGCATTTACCACAGAAGTTGCATGTAATCCATCCAGTGGAACGTTTGTTTGTTTGGTTGCATACTACACAGGGTTTCATGATTGATTTTGTTGGTTGTTTTACTGTATATTCTACTAATAGCTTCCCTGAAGTGGTGATCCGTCTATTTGTATCGTATCTATTTTATTTGCATGTGTAAGTGTTTGGGACAATCTTACCACTTTAAGTTATTGTTATTGTTTGGGTGTTTGATAAGGTCCCCTAAAAATCCGTCCGCTTATTGAATCTGGTCGAGGATACCAGTTTTGAATCTGGTCAGTGGTTCCCTTATTTCTTGGATCACCGAGACGAGATCCAGTGTCACTTATTTAATGAATCCTGTAGGGATTATTTGGGTTACGCGAGACAGACCACTGGAAGATGATTAAACAGAGTAATAATGATCAGTATGATACAAAAGTATAACTTGCGTGTTGGAGAAAAAAAACGGTGCTTCTGGCAGCTCCTACTATGACGGACGGCCGTACCTCTGGCACCCTGGTTTACCTCTGGCACCCTGTTTACTTCTGGCACCCTGGTTAACCTCACCCTACTCACTCTACTGGGTTTAGTTTTTTTGTTTATTGCTGTTTTTTTTTATGATGACTAGATATACGGTCTTATGTTGTTGAAATCGTTCACTGACAACTCACAACTCGACGCTGTTTATCGTATTTTTCAGCTGGACAATTTACGTATTTCCTCAAGATTGTGCACCTATTCGTATTTTTTTTATATCAATGTAATCACTAGATTTTGGTCAGGTATACTAACATTTTAAAATTACCAATACACGGACTTGCGTGGTAAGGATCCGGTGGCCGCTGGCAACTGATTTCAAACACGAAACTCGTTAGGCCTACACTTCCACCTTAGTTTTCACTTTAACATCTATTAACTTATCTGTATACTACGACACCACTGAGATATTCACTATACAGATCTATCTACACCCTATTTTCAGGGAGACTTTCCTTCCTCTGACAATAATCGTTCTGTTTTGTTATTTCACACGGCACTTAAGTTTCCCTCTGGGATTATGGCACTAAGTTCTTGCACACTAATTCCCTTGTTTTTTGACTCAGTATAACTGTTTTCTGCCTGATTTGTTCCGAGCACTGGAGGGATGTACCTTATAAGATCACTGGAGGGATGTACCTTATAAGATCACTGGAGGGATGTACCTTATAAGATCACTGGAGGGATGTACCTTATAAGATCACTGGAGGGATGTACCTTATAAGATCACTGGAGGGATGTACCTTATAAGATCACTGGAGGGATGTACCTTATAAGATCACTGGAGGGATGTACCTTATAAGATCACTGGAGGGATGTACCTTATAAGATCACTGGAGGGATGTACCTTATAAGATCACTGGCACAGTTTTAAAGTTCTAGCACGTAAAAGAGACCGCGAAAAACACGAAAAACACGGAGCAAGATGGACACGGCCTGACGTGTAACCACGAACGAGTGGTATTGAATCAAACAATAACAACACTGCGACTAGCTGAGGATTTGAACCCATGTCGTTTTGGCCTGCCTCATGGTAAGTGAAAATCACACATCACGCTCTAACCCAAGCACCCAGCAGAGCTAAGTGTTTTACCTTGATCCGAGGACATACGGTAGTGTGAGTGCCTCTGAGCTAATTTCATTCAACTCCCCGTTTGGTGTACTAGCCTCCACGAGCAGTATTTTATATTATTGTAACCACAAACATATGTCCTCGGATCAAGGTAAAACACCTAGCTCTGCTGGGTGCTTGGTTCTTGTAGGATTGTGTGGTCCTGTGGGTTAGAGCATCATGTGTGATTTTCGCTCACCGTGAGGTGGGCCAAAACGACATGGGTTCGAATCCTCGGCTAGTCGCAGTGGTGTTATTGATTCAATACCACTCGTTCGTGGTTACAATAATATAAAATACTGCTCGTGGAGGCTAGTACACCAATCGGGGAGCAGAAAGAAATTAGCTCGGAGGCACCCACACCACCGTATGTCCTCGGATCAAGGTAAAACACCTAGCTCTGCTGGGTGCTTGGTTCTTGAATGATTGCGTGGATCGTCAAATGTGATTTTCGCTCACCATCAGGGGGCCAAAACGACATGGGTTCGAATCTTCGGCTAGTCGCAGTGTTTTTATATATATATATATATATATATATATATATATATATATATATATATATATATATATATATATATATATATATATATATATATGCAATAAGATCCCAGTAAACAAGTGATATCACAATATGCAAAATAACCACTGTGAAAAAATTGAGAAATTCCAAGCGCTTTCGTAATTACTCACATTATCAAGGAACTATATATATATATATATATATATATATATATATATATATATATATATATATATATATATATATATATATATATATATATATATATATGTGTGTGTGTGTGTACTTTATTCCAACTGTTTCACACATTTCAGTCTTAATCGATTCTAAGTTTCCTCTTTTTAACCTGTATATTTACATTCTTCGTACTCTCAATTCTGAATATTCTCCTAGTTTATTTTTCACTCCTTTCTTGTTCACATTTTTCAAATTTTCTTCCATCTTTCTCATTGTCTTCTTACTCACCTCCTTCTCAGCCTTGATACTAATTTCCATGACACCAACTTCCTTCATTCTAAATTCCTTCATACGCAATTCCTTCGCACTTCTTTCAATCCGTGCCTTCATAGTCACTTCCTTCATGCTTTCTTCCGGTGCAACGCTCCTCACTGATCTCACTATTACTTCTCCCAAGAATGAAATTCTGCGAGCAATTTATCATTTCCATTCGACATTTCCTGAAAATATTCTCTATGTTTCTAAAACCTCTTGTCCGACACGTTTCATGGCGTACTGAAATATATTGTTCCCTAACTCACATTGCTATAAATGGTAATATTACTACATCATAGTTCATAGTATTGGAGACATTAACAACACAGGTCGTAGCAGCGACCTGCAAATTTCTTTTTGCCAGGTGATCGCGTCTCCAGAGAAGCTGCTGTTGTTTTCATCACTTTTTTTTTTGCAAGTATGTGCGTACATTTATGGACCTGTGCTTGTTTTGCAACCACAAAAGACGAGTAACAAAAGAAATAATATTTATTAAATTTTTCATTGAGATGGACAATTAGAGAAAAATCCGTCATTTACACAAATACAACTTTAAAAACCCTTTTGCGCACATAACTAAAAAAATATATTAATAGAGCACATCACAAAATAGGACTAAAAAAATTTTATTGGTGACGATATATCGGTGTTTTTTATTCCCGGGGTTTTTTTGAGGTAATCACAGGCACAGATTTCCTGTCACCTTTTGAATTCCTCCCCCGGGGAAAGTCTCGACCGTAGTTAAAAAAATAAATTTCCCCATCCATCGGGGCCGGGGCCCCCAAAAGGGGGGGAAGGAAATCCAGAAAAGGACGGATAAATTTCCCCGGGACACAAGACCTGAGAAGGGTTGGGAAGGAAGCTGAGATGAAGGATACTAAAAACAGGTTCCCTGGGGAATAAGGGGAAGATTTGGGAGGGGATAAGTTGTGCCCACCCCAAAAAACACACAGGGCCAAACTATAACTCGCCCCGCAGCCCGGAGGGACATATGCAGGCGGTAAAATAGAACAAAGTCCAAATTAAAAAAAAAATGTTATGGGCTTGTTTAGACAAGTTTGTTCCGAACAGTGATGTAACAATAAAAAATTGCGAAAAATGGTTAAACAAAAGGTAAACAATATGAATTTTTTTCAGGGCCATCACCTGAGCAGTATTGCCCCTTTTCCACAGAGCAGAACCCTACATCACAGAGCAGTTTACCACTTCAAGGCAGTGCTGACCATTGCACCCGAGCCGTGTTAAAAAAGCGTCACGGAGTTTGCAAAACAAAGATTTTATTGATTTCCCCTTAAAGTCAGTGGTAATGATGGCATCCGAAGAACTTTTCAGTGACCACTGTGGGGGAAGTACATAAACCATACAGGGAAAACAAGAATAACCACACTAAAAAAGAACAGTTCAGCCGACAAGAACTGTTCAGTTACAACAAGACATTTCAGAAACATTCGCAAGAGTCGGGGAGAAACTAAGTCAGGGGGGAACTAATTGTTGTTTTATGTTCGCCATCCGGCCCGGGGGTTTTCCCCAAAAAGGCCCCCGGGTTTGGGCCCCCGGGAGGGGTTCTTTCTTTTTTCTGTGGCCCCCATGATGGGGGGCCCGACGTCGCATCTTATCCAGATCTTGGTACTTCAGGTTGTGGTTCCCCCAAGGGGAAAAGAAGGAGGGGGGGAAGAAAAAGGAAGTGAGAAAAGAATAGCTGTATGGGAAAATTTTTGGCGTCGTCGGGTTTTGGCCGTCATGGGGGGGTGAACTAAGCAGGGCAAAAGGGGGAATTGGTGGAACTAAGTGGTTCTTGAATTAAGCTGTAGGATACACTATTAAAAAATGTTGCATCCTAGGGAACTGACGTCCATCAGCTTGCAAATGCTGCTCCCTCCATTACCCTATCTGTTTTCACCATCAATCTTTACTTAACTCCTCTCTCATCGTTATTACCCAAACTGTTCCGCTGAAATATATCAGGTAATAAAAATACTGATACCCAGCGATCTGACAGCACCGACATCAGGTGTTAATAAAAATCAAAATAGAGCAGGAAGCATGAGGGGTTTTGGTCTGATTGGACCAACGTTAGTGGGCTTTGAAATGGTTAAGCGGGCCGAAACGTCGTGGTAAGCTCCTTCCTACGTGCGGGGTTTTTTGTGTATTGTTCCAGTACGGTGTGCCGTTGTTATTTAATGTGTATGATAATATAAAACATCCATTTATATTATGTGAAACCTATTGAACCCCCACCAGCACAGTGCGGGGCCCACCAGCCAGTGCGGGGGAAACCCCCACCAGCACAGGCGGGTGAATCCTTCCAGCCGTGGGTGAACTCTCACCAGCACAGGGGCGGGGGAATCCCTTTACCAGCCAGTGGGGAACCTCTCACCAGCACAATGGGGGGAACCTTCCCCAGCACAGTGCGGGTGAACCCCACCAGCCATGGCGGGGAATCCCTTTCCCCGCACAGTGCGGGGGAACCTTCACCAGCACAGTGCGGGGGAACTCTTTACCAGCCCTTGGGGGGAAACCTCACCAGCACAGGCGGGGGGAACTTACCAGCACATGGGGGGGGCCCACCAGCACAGGGGGAACCCTTTCACCAGCACAGTGCGGGGGAACCTCTCACCAGCAATGGGTAACCCCCACCAGCACAGTGGGGGGAACCTCTCACCAGCACAGGGGGGACCTCCACCAGCACAGGGGGGAACCCCCACCAGCACAGGGGGGGAACCCCCCAGCACAGTGCGGGTAACCCTCACCAGCCAGTGGGGAACCCCACCAGCACAGGGGGAACCTCCAAGCCCTGGGTGAACCCCTTTACCCGCACAGTGCGGGTGAACCCTCACCAGCACAGGGGGGTGAATTCACCAGCACAGTGGGGGAACCCCCACCAGCAAGTGGGGTAACCCACCAGAAGTGCGGGGAACCTCCACCAGCACAGTGGGGGGAACCTTTCCCCGCACAGTGCGGGAACCCCCACCCACGGGGGAAAACCCCCCCCCAGTGGGTAACCCCCCCACCAGCCAAAATGGGGGAACTCCACCAGCAAGGGGGAACCTCCCCACCAGGGGGGAACCTCTCACCAGCACAGGGGGAACCTCTCCCAGCAAGTGGGGGGAACCCTTCCCCCGCACAATGGGGGAACCCCCACCACAAGGGGGGAAACCCCCCCCCAGCACAGTGGGGGAACCTCCCGCCGGGGGGAACCTTACCAGCACGGGGGGAACCCCACCAGCCAGTGGGGGAACCTCCCACCAGCACAGTGGGGGAACCTTCACCAGCACGTGGGGGGAACCTCCCCCCAGACAGTGGGTTTTAACTCCTACCAGCACAGGCAAAATTCACCGCCGGGGGTGAATCCTTTTCCCCACCCGTGGGGGGAATTCCCCCCAAGCAAGTGGGTAACTCCCCCGCCAGGAGCCCCCCACCAGCACAGAGGGTGTTTCCCCAGCACAGGTGGGGGGAACCCTTTTCCCAGCAAAGTGGGGGGGGTGAATTTCCCCAAAAAGCCAGGGGGGTGCCCCTACCCCAACGTGGGGGAACCTCTCACCAGCCCAAACAGGGG